>LR812535.1:41839566-41854566 GCA_903798195.1 Danio kyathit
TCACTCGTGGCACAGTGTCACTCATCTGTGAAGAGCGCGGTGCGCAAGAGCCAATCGCAGCCCTTTCTGTTGAGCGTGTGACCAATCATAGGGGTGCAAGAGAACTTGGTAGACAAGGATCAGAAAGCGAGCGGGATATTCATATTTGTTTATATTATTTGCTATAAATGCTCGTGTTGTTTAAAGGTACAGTTTATATATCTGACTGTTTGTATTAAAGGACAAATTGTATTACAAATAGTATATAAATATATTTATACATTTTAATACAATAATTGCTGCTGTGAAGAAAATATAAAACTGTGTATGGAAAGCATCGTCAATGCACCGAGATATCGAATTGAACCGAATCGATGGCATGATAATCGTAACCAAACCGAACCGTGAGACCAGTGTAGGTTCACAGGTCTAATTTTCAATGGTGCATCTGCGCTAGCCTGCTAATCCTGATGGGTGTGTGCGTGTAAATGGCTTTTCATCTCGTTTTACGCTTGAACAACTAAATAAACGCTGAAGTCTATTTAACTGATTATATTTTAGTTACATTACAACATCGATGCTGTAAAGGAACCATATGAAATTGAAAAAGGACACATTAATCGTTCACCGGAAGTTTATCAGTATGGGAAGAAACACTAGCTGTGCATATACCCTATACCGATGTCCGATTTCTGAATCTGCAATGATTCCAATTAGAAATTAGATAGAGAATAGAAAAAGAATAAACCACATTTTCAATGATTTTTTCATTTTTAGTTTGTTTATGTTCTAAAAAAGGAAAATAACTGCATAAAACAGTGAATCGAACACCACAAACAGGGGCATACCATTTCTATCACAATGAAACTTATTAACTGCTGCATTCACCATCACTTTGGTTTTTGAATTTGGACAGTGTTGTGCACTGCTGTACAAACAACACTGAGGCAAAGCTCTGCATGGGTTTACAGCCATCAGTGCCTGATGAGTTCACACGTTGCCATCGAGCTATTAACATGCAAATGCCTCATTCTATCACCAGCCACATGTGGCTATGCTTGATGCTACAGGGCTGGTGTGAGCTGCCAGGTTTTGAGTGGGTACCAACTGTGAGAAGCGAATGAATAAAAAATTACACCCGTCAAACAGGTACAGTAGGCTGCAGTTAACGGTTTCACATCAAGCAAGCCTGCAACAAGCTTGTTCACCAAAAGGCCAAACATCACACACACAGTGTGAACTTGGAAGTCGGTTACCAACAGTACTTTTAGATTTGGGATGACCCACTTTGAAACTTCCAAACAGTGCAACGTCTATTTTAAATTCAAAAACAAGCAGAAGTGCTATTGTGAATTAATTCACACACAATTCACATGTTATTAACATACGATTTTAGGGATCCAATCACAAGAAAGCAGCAGAGACGCATGATCAAATGAGTCTCTTGTGATCCCTTGTGTTCAGGTTTTGGGTTTGTTTTCCCTGACATTTGAAAGGGGTCAGAAGTGGCTAAGCTCATAATGTTTTGGACACCATTTATACCTGTATTTACATAAAAAATTGCTGGTTTGTTGCCACCCAATGTTGGATTTGTCCATATTTAACTATGTTAGTTTTCACAACCCAGAATTCTTTTGAATGTAGCATTTTTTTGTCAGATTAATGAAAACTCAGTACAGGTGTAAATAGGGCACAGAAGTAAAAACGGTGGTTTTTAGATTCAGTAACCAGAGCGACAGATTATAGGAATGAGCAATATCTCATTGTTTACAAAATATCAATAAAAATTCTCCCACTAATTAGTATTCCTGTGATAACAGCAATAAAACCTACAATCAGCCTGTGAAATGAATAAATGTACTACAACGGCATGTGTGCAACCATCTTGTGGGTGTCAAACTTTACTCTTACTTCAAATTCACTTCATAACATCAGTCAAGTGTTCAAAAACACTTATTTTTGTGACAGGGCATGGTTTCATGGGATTGCAAAGGGGTGGAAAATGCCCCGTAAATTTTCTGACACTTCCTAGAAAGTTTTCATGAGAACTTTATCTGGGATGTTTTCCAATTTACAAGGAACTTAAGAGAATGAATTAGAAATGTTGGGAAATGCTTATACACTGTATATACCAATATATATAAACACAAAATCAGAATCTGACTTGCAAGCAAAAATATAGAACTATCATAGGTTTTAAAAATTGCACATTTCACTTTGACTTAATTAGCTTTACATCTTTCTGAGGTGAAATGTATCCGTAAATGAGATGGTGTGTGTTGGCACTATTCTGTAAAAGGGCATGTGATTAATGAATGTGCAGGATAGACTAGGCTGATCTCACGAGGAAACATAGTTATTTTACATTTTTTCAGTTTTGTGGCTAATTCGTACGAAAATGTACGATTTTAAAAAGAAGTAGTGGCACCCAACCCTGCCCTTAAACCCAACCGTCAATGGGGGATGAGCAAATCATACTAAATTGTACAAATATACACTCACTGGCCACTTTATTAGATACGCCTGTTGTGATACATGGATCTTTATTAGATACACCTGTGCTCTTAACACAAATTTCTAATCAGCCAATCACATGGCAGCAACTCAATGCATTTAGGCATGTAGACATGGCCAAGACGATCTGCTGCAGTTCAAACCGAGCATCAGAATGAGGAAGAAAGATGAATTAAGTCACTTTGAACGTGGCATGGTTGTTGGTGCTCTGAACGCACAACACGTCGAACCTTGAGGCGGATGGGCTACAGCAGCGGAAGACCACACCGGGTGCCATTCCTGTCAGCTAAGAACAAGAAACTGAGGCTACAATTTGCACAGGCTCAGATTGGAAAAACGTTGCCTGGTCTGATGAGTCTCGATTTCTGCTGTGACATTCGGATGACAGGGTCAAAATTTGCCGTCAACAACATGAAAGCATGGATCCATCCTTCCTTGTATCAACGGTTCAGGCTGGTGGTGGTCTAATGGTGTGGGGGATATTTTCTTGGCACACTTTGGGCCCATTAGTGCCAATTGAGCATCGTGTCAATGCCACAGCCTACCTGAGTATTGTTACTTACCATGTCCATCCCTTTATGACCACAGTGTACCCATCTTCTGATGGCTACTTCCAGAAGGATAGTGGTGAAACGGGAGATTCGCATCATGAATGTGCAGCCAACAAATCTGTAGCAACTGCGTGATGCTATCATGTCCATATGGACCAAAATCTCTGAGGAATATTTCCAGTACCTTGTTGAATCTATGCCATGAAGGATAAAGTGAGTTCTGAAGGCAAAAGGGGAATCAACCTGGTACTAGTAAGGTGTACCTAATAAACGTATTCTTATTAAAAAAAAACAAGATGGAGCAACATTGTAATTTACTTTTGCTAAAAAGAATTACATAAATTAATACTGTTCTATTATACAAGACTTTTTTGCCACTGTGTGGATACATACAGTACGAGTTATCATCAATGACTTTGTTATTCCAATAAAACAACAGATTGTGACAGTTTAATAAGTTCTATATCGCCCATCCCAACACATTCGATTGTTCTTTCAGTAGCAGATCCACCATACCAGTTGAACCTGATAATCACAACGTTGAATTGCTTGAGTCTATTGCAGTGACTCATTTATTTATTTCCTGAATCCCAAGGTGTTCCTGGCACACTTGCTTTGGAAAATTATTTTGCACATATGCAGCTTTTGTACACGAGGCAACTGGGACTTATCCTGCGAAATATCTGACTCAATCAGATGTGAACCCAGCTGAGGTCACCTATTGCCATGAGCCAGTCTCATGTCTGCATTACAGAGCTTGGCCATAATAACTGCTTCCTCATCCACAGCTGATGGGCAGCAACAATGCAGCTTTTGCTGTCACTGATAGAGAAACACTGTGATATTTTATTAAGAGGCTGCATTTAGGCAACTCTCACATGTCAGCGAAAACCCCTTATCACTTGCTTTTTGCAAAAACGATCTCTTCTGCGATAACACAGTTTGGAATTGATATTCAGCAGTAACTGATATCTTAAAGTAAACAATATACGAATGGAAAAGTTGATTGTCATTTATTATTCATCAGTTGCCATGGCAATAAGTTCCAGAGTTAAACCGTCTGTTGCCATACTGCCTTTTGTAATTAAATTTGAAAATGGAGCCTTGCATCTCAAAACTCACAGCTTTAAGTGCTCTGGAACACATTTACCGCATCAGATGTATGAGTTTGGGGGGTTTGAAAGGTCAAACAAGGCCGTATTATGCTTAAAATAGAGCATGCTTGTCTGAGTAGCTCATCTATAGGTTCGATCACATTAGCAGAGCTACAGTAGTCGATGTCTTCATGGATATTCCCGTAAGACACAATTGCAGTCAGGTGAATTAAATGTGACAGCCAGGAAGTGTTGCTAAATATTCAATACGACCAGGTCAAGCTATCAAGCAACCTTTGTTATTGCAATCTTATTGTTTTTCATGAACAAATGTTCTCAACACACATTTGAGGTTATTGCTATTGTATGCCCTGCTGAAAAATCCATCTTAAACAAGCCTAAGCTGGTTGGCTGGTTTTAGCTGGTCGACCAGCCTGGTTTTAGAGGGGTTTTGGCCATTTCCAGGCTTGTTTCCAGCCATTTCCAGCCTAGTCTTAGCTGGTCAGGCTGGAAATCGTACTTGAAATGAAAAACTTGACCAGCCTGGTTTAAGCTGGACATAGCTGGTTTTGGCTGGGCTCCCAGCCTGGCTAGGCTGGTCAAGCTGGTTTTAGCTGGTCATCTCCCAGCCTGACCAGCTAAGACCAGGCTGGAAATGGCTGGAAACCAGCCTGGAAATGGCCAAAACCCCTCTAAAATCAGGCTGGTCGACCAGCTAAAACCAGCCAACCATCCTATACTGGTTTAAGCTGGATTTTTCAGCAGGGTGGCTACACAATTAATTGTGTATTAACTTATTTAATTAAATGATTATCAATGAACTAAATGATGAATTATTTAATTAAATGATTTCATTGTCAATTAAATGGTTTAAATAAGTGTTTCTCAACCATGTTGCTGGAGGACCACCAACACTACATGTTTTAGATGTCACACACATTACAGGTCTTTCAGTCTCTGATAATGAGCTGATGATCTGAATCAGATCACTTAGTTAAGACATGGAAAATGTGCAGAGCTGGTGGTCCTGGTTGAGAAACACTTTTAAATCAATTTCTACTTCTCTTGAATTAAACAAAATCCCCAAAAGAAAATAGAAAAGAATAATAGTAAAAAATGCTTGACAATACTGTTATTTGGCACTGATAACAAATCTATAGATGAAGTAAAACTTGATTTGTACAAAACGTCATATAAATCGTACAAAACATTTCTCAAAGGAAAATAATAACTATTTATTGTGATTGTACTTACCAAAATTGTATGGTTCATTTTAAAAATAAGTTCATCATTTTACTTTATCTTGTTCTTTATAATTGAATAATAATTAATAATAATAATAATAATAATAATAATTCCTTACATTTATATAGCGCTTTGCTGGACACTCAAAGCGCTTTACACATTTTTTGGGATGAATCTCCTCATCCACCACCAGTGTGCAGCATCCACCTGGATGACGTGACGGCAGCCATATTGCGCCAGACTGCACATTACACACCAGCTGATTGATGGAGAGGAGACAGAGTGATGTTGCCAATTATGATATGGGGATGGTTAGGAGGTCAAGATGGAAAGAGGCCAGTGGGCGAAATTGGCCAGGATGCCATCTTTTCGAAGGACATTCTGGATTTTTAACGACCACATTTAACATCTCATCCGAAAGATGGTGCTCACTGAGCAGTATAGAGTCCCCATCAATATACTGGGGCGTTAGGACCCACACAGACCGCAGGTTAAGCGCCCCCTGCCAGCCTCACTAACACCACTTCCAACAGAAACCTAGAATTCCCATGTGGTCTCCCATCCAGGTACTGACCCTGCTTAGCTTCAGTGGGCAACCATGTGAGAGTTGCAGAAAGCTAGCTGCCAGCTCTGTTTTGTGAATCCAAAATTAGTCCTTCAATTACTGCCTTGTAACCCTATACATACACAATCTGTCTCCATTGGCTACTTGTACGTTGGCTAGTTTTTCACTAGCGTGACACACTTAAGCTATTTTATAGGGGTAGCACTATGTTTGCATTTTTATTATTATTATTATTATTATTATTATCTATTGTGTATGCTACTGCTGCTGCTGGGTCAACACATCCTTTGGCTGAACTGTAGCATCTGTGGGCTACTGTAAACAATGGAAATAAAGTGAAAAGTCAGAGTCTGTATTTTGTTTGCTATTCAAGCCATCACTGATTTCACTTTCTGAAGGGTGAATACTGTTATATTTCAGAAAGCCTATTTATGGCATGGAAAGACATGTCCTCATTTTGGGAGTGTCATTCTGACTGTTATGCCTAACGCTTTTATCTTATCTCTGTTCTACTGTTTTTGTGTGAAGTTGCATAACCTTACGTTGCACACAGTGCATGGGGCCATTAACATTACTGTTTAAATATATATCGCACATGCTGTTTTAATTTTAAAGTGCATAGAATAAAAGGCAGAATGGGGCTTCATGTTAGATGGAGGACAGATGGAGTTGCTTTAAATACACTGTCAAGCACATAGTCGAATCCAGCCCTAAGATAACACTCTTCAGATAAATACTGTCCCCTTTGTAAACACAGAGCCATTCTCACATCTACAAGACCTTCTCGAAAGTATATGTGCCTATAAAATAATTATAACAACTGCACACATTCTTGGCTAAAACAGTCAACAGACAAATCAAAAGGCCTGTGGAGAACATAGACGGATTAATCACCAAATTGTGTTATAAAAACTAGAATTTATGGTCACATTATAAAGTCGTAGAATTTTAGATTAATAAAACTAAAGTGTGCAGTGCAGTTTAGCTGTGAAGAAGCTATTATATCATTCAATTACTGTTTAAATTTAGTTTCAAATATTTTATTAACGCCATACCTGATGATATATTTGTATTAAATAATAAAGGGCAGAACTTGTTTTATGAATTCATTTGATCAGTCATGCTTTTTAATGATCAATGTCTAGAAGAAAGAAATAAAAATGAAATAGATATGTTTCTTGAATTTAATTGATCAGTTATGATTTTGATGATTAATATCCAGAAGAAAAGAAAAGGAAAACAACATAATATGGGAGAGAAAAAAATATAATAAAAGACGTCATATGCCTGTAACACTCAGACTGCTACACAAAAAAACAACGATAGAATTTTGCACAATGTAAAACTCTGAATAAATCATTTAATAGTAACTTGTCTGAATTAGGATTCAGTATACAGTATTAATGAATGTGGTGAAGTGTTGACAAATACTAGAGCGATGACACAGGCACTGCGATATGTAAACACTTGCAGTTAGCAACATGTGGTGTTGTCAAAGCTTTGCAGCCACTAGTTACATGAACAGACCAATAGGACTAAACAGTTTTTCTTGTTTTCCTGCAAGCTGCCTGGAAACGCTTATAAAAAACTGCAAAAATACCCTGTAAGCGTGAAGAAACCAAACAAGTGCTCTCGCAGAAAGATGCTAACTTTAACATTCTCCTTAACTAATACTGATATTTATGATTTCTCAGTGTGTTTAGTCTGTCATACACTTCTTGTGCCTAATCTCCTCCATACATCATGCTTTTAAGGCAAGTACTGTAAAATATCAATAACTATCTAAATTATTCATTATAATTTGCATAATTACATATTCACGAGCTAATCCTTTCTCTCAATCTCTCTGACGTAAAAAAACCCTAGTATGTCAGCTCACATGTGATTTTATGTCATACGTCATTATGCGGTAAGACACTTGTAGTGTATACTTCAATGTTCATGCTCAGAACCATTTGTCCAGGCTGTTAATACAGGTAATAATGTTTTAAATACTGTTTAGTAATCCTTTCATTTTTGCTTCCGACTTGTTTTAAATGTTGTTCGGGTCTCAAAGTGATGGCGCCCACTGTATTTCATTATATGGATACCAGCTAAAATCTACTGAAGAAACAAGTCACCTACATCTTGGATGGCCTGAGGGTGTGTAAGTTAACAGGAATCTGTCATGTTTAGGTGAACTATCCCTTTGAAAGATCATGCTAAAATTTTGAACTTACTGTGTGGACTTGATGCACTGGCATTTTTGTTAACAAAAGTAATTTAAATATAATTAAGCACTTTTTGTTATAATATAATATATTCATTCATTTTCTATTCGGCTTAGTTCCTTTATTAATCTGGGGTCACCACAGCGGAATGAACCGCCAACTTATCCAGCATATATTTTATGCAGCGGATGCCCTTCCAGCTGCAACCCATCTCTGGGAAACATCCGTACACACTCATTCACACACATACACTACGGACAATTTAGCTTACCCAATTCACCTGTACCACATGTCTTTGGACTGTGGGGGAAACCGGAGCACCCAAAGGGAACCCACGTGAACGCAGGGAGAACATGCAAACTCCACACAGAAATGCCAACTGACCTAGCTGAGGCTCAAACCAGCGACCTTCTTGCTGTGAGGCGACAGCACTACCTGCTGCGCCACTGCGTCGCCTAATATAATATAATATAATATAATATAATATAATATAATATAATATAATATAATATAATAAAATATATTATGGGTGTTTCCAAGTGTTGGGTTGTGGCTGGAAGGGCATCCACCATATAAAACATATGCCAGAGTAATCGGAGGTTCATTCTGCTGTAGCAACCCCTGACTAATTAGGGTCTAAGCCAAAGGATGGTGAGTGAGTAATATATTTTAACATAATATAACATAATATCATATAATATAATGTTACAGTTAAGGTCTTCACCTCTCGCAGTTGATTCCAAGCAACTTTCAAAACAAATGTACACCCTAACACAAACCCCTACCATGACATGTTAACAGATACACTTTGAAATTCAACATAGTGCAATAGATCAAACATACAGCTTTCTAACCCATGGAACCCAATTCAGTCTTTCCCAAACACTACGCAGTCCCAAAAACATATAAAAAAGCATGGAAAATATTTATAACTCAAAGCTACTGTCTTTCCATAGGTTGTTAATGTCAAAACTTTACCTACTGTCAAGCTATGAAACACAACCCCGATCCTACACTACCTACAGAGCACACACACCTGAACTAAAGCACATCCACTCATTAAAAAAACACCAAGAATGGGCCATTTCAGATATTTGCATCATCTGACCGGACGGGCCAAGGGTCCCATGATCCCGAAACAGAGTGTACCGCTACCTAGGCAGTTTTTTGGGGGCACCACAGCAGCATTTTTCGCACATCAAGATGGCAAGAACTGCTATCTTCCTAGGGAGCACAATCTAAGCCAGCCAATCTGAATGTGATAGTAAAGATGTACATAATAACAGCAAACAGCCATATTTAGACATCAAACGGGTAAACAAATCTAACGTTATACGGGGGCTGCACATCCAGGAAGAAAGTGGAGATTCGCCCGTTATAGCTAAACATAGATCGTGAAAATCGTTGCTAAATAAAATAAACCCGAGATTTTATGATATATGCTGACCTGCTGACATTTACATTTGCCGTTAAAAGGATGAACGCTGCACAAATCCTACTGCATTACTGAAAGTCAATATAGTGTCGTGTACTGTGTATAAGAAAACACTGTAGTTTAAAACGGACACGTTCAGCGTAGCCATCTAAAACTGCAAGAGGGTTTTACCTTATGTGTTCATGTAGTTTTGCAGGCAGATCTAAGAATCAGCTGATCTGTCGGACGCGCTGTGAAGACGCCATTAGTCGGAGTATTTCCTAGTGCTGTGTTGTACAGACAGCAGCCTGTATGTCTATATATGCGGTGTGCGTGCGTGCGTGCGCGTCTGTGTGTGTGTGTAAAGGGAAAGTGCAGCTCTAGCGCCATCTGTTGGGTGCAATACACAAACTGCCACGGTGCTCTTGAAGAAGATATTTGGAACCCTTTCAAAAAAAGGGAGATGTTTTGAGGTCAGGCCCATAGCCAGCCTATTAAAAGCGATGGTTCTTTTTTTCCTCAATTAGTGGACCTGTTTGCAGTTATTCGCCTAGTTTTCTATTAAATTATGAGGTCCAAATACTGCATTTTAAACACTATTTTTTGCTGGATCAGCTTGTAGAATGGTGATTATAGTAACCACATTTTTTTGATGCAACAAAAGTATTTCCTTCCATTTTTGTCAAAGTGCTTACAATACAATTTTACCACGAAGTGTTTATTTACAAATGTGCATTTAAACTGAAGGTTATTACAGTTTTATAAATAATGCTATGAGCTTAGAATTTTTTATATAAAAATTGTTGAACAAAGAAATATGAAAATATGCTTGCTTTTAAAATACACATTTATTATCATCCATCATTTAAAAAACAAAACAAAACAAAAACAATTAGGAATCTGTTAAAACTTGTTTAAAATTAAAAACTGTAGCAGATTACAAACTGGCCAGCTCATTTCCTCAGTCAGAATCTCTCCATCTGAATAATTAAACATTACATTTGTCTTAAAGCCGCCTTCTTTTGGTTATTTTCACAATTTATGAAGGCATGCTGTCAAAAATGGGACAACTGAGCTAGTATAGCAGCTAAATTCTGGACTTTGTCAGTAGAGGGGTGGGTCTTTCGAACCATCCGAATGGATTATTATTATTATTCATTCATCGATTTTCTTTTAGGATTAGTCCCTTTATTAATCCGGGTCGCCACAGCGGAATGAACCGCCAACTTATCCAGCACATGTTTTACACAGCGGATGCCCTTCCAGCTACAACCCATCTCTGGGAAACATCTATACACACGCATACGCTACGGACAATTTAGCTTACCCAATTCACCTGTACCGCATGTCCTACTGCGCCACTGCGTCGCTATTATTATTTTATAAATTATTATTATTATTACATTTTTTATTATTTTTATTATTAGTTTTTTGTTTGTGTACTTGATGTTAAGTGTTGGTGTTTATTGTGTTAAGTGTTTCATTCTTGTTATATGTGAAGCACCACCATGTCAGAATGAATTGCCCTATGGGGATCATTCATTCATTCATTTTCTTGTCGGCTTTGTCCCTTGCGGGGTCGCCACAGCGGAATGAACCGCCAACTTATCCAGCACGATTTTACGCAGCGGATGCCCTTCCAGCCGCAACCCATCTCTGGGAACTTCCACACACACATTCACACTCATACACTATGGACAATTTAGCTTACCCAATTCACCTGTACTGCATGTCTTTGGACTGTGGGGGAAACCGGAGCACCCGGAGGAAACCCACGCGAACCCAGGGAGAACATGCAAACTCCACACAGAAACGCCAACTGACCCAGCCCAGCCGAGGTTCGAACCTGCGACCCAGCGACGTTCTTGCTGTGAGGCAACAGCACTACCTACTGCGCCACTGGGTTGCCCCTATGGGGATTAATAAAGCTTTAAACTACAGTAATGTAAGTTCGTTCAACTTAATTTAAAATTATTCATTTGAGTGTACTTAAATTGTAAGTCAAGACTGCTTGAATAAGTTGATATAATACAAAATATTACTGAAAACAACAAAACAATTGTTGTAATAACACTTTCAGTTTCAGTGAACTAGAAATTTTAAGGCAAGCATTGATTGCAATTTATTTCTAAACTGCAAATTTTTTTGCAACTTGTAACAATTTTAAAATCACCACTATATTCATTTTTTGACATAAAATAAAGTATATTTTTATTTAAAAATAATTTAAATTAATAAAAAATGAATAAAAATATGAAAACTAATAATAAATAATTATAATGTAGTTTGAACTTGTAAATGTACTATATGGCAGGCATTACTACAGAGCAGAGAGCTTAGGGAAAATTTATTTAAAATCATAAACATCTTTTCAAAACATAGCATTGGCCTATTCTTTGAGCATTTATATGCTTTATTTTATTATTTGAGAAGCTCAAACCCTTATATTGAGTATAAATAAGCAAGAAGATAATGTTAATGTAAAGTTAATAAAGTTAATGTCAAAAAATATTTATTTCCGAAATAAAATAAACAAATATAATATCAAATACAAAAGAGTTATATTTTCACTGTGATTATTAAAAAATAAAACACCAGGGTGCATAAAGGAATTTCATTAAATATTACAAATACTTAACAGATTTCCCTTTAAAATGGGAATAATTCCTTTACAATTTCCTTTAATGAAAATTTCCTCTACATGCAAACTAATGAAATCTTATTTGTTTTTTAATCAAAGTGCTTACATGCTTTCAAAGTGCACTTAGTCAATGTGAGTTCATTAACTTGTTGTTAATTTTCCTCAATGACTACATAAACGCATATTAAGAATTTAAAAAATAGCAAGTAATGCAAATACTGAACATAAAAACATATAAAAATATCCTTTTTATCAATCTATATTAATAATCTGTATATACAGTTGAAGTCAGAATTATTAGCCCCCCTGTTTATTTTTTCCCTCAATTTCTGTTTAACGGAGAGAAGATTTTTTCAACACATTTCTAATCATAATAGTTTTAATAACTCATCTCTAATAACTGATTATTTTCTATCTTATTTTATCTTTGCCATGATGACACTAAATAATATTTTACTAGATATTTTCAAGACACTTCTATACAGCTTAAAGTGACATTTAAAGGCTTAACTAGGTTAATTAGGTTAACTAGGCAGGTTAGGGTAATTAGGCAAGTTATTGTATAATGATGGTTTGTTCTGTAGACTATCAAAAAAATAGGGGCTAATAATTTTGATCAAAATATGGTTTTAAAAATTTTTAAAACTGCTTTAATTCTAGCCAAAATAAAACAAATAAGACTTTCTCCAGAAGAAAAAAAAATATTATCAGACATACTGTTAAAATTTCCTTGCACTGTTAAACATCATTTGGGAAATATTTTAAAAAGAAAAAAAATTCAAAGGGGGGCTAATAATTCTAACTTCAACTGTATGTATATCAGTGCAAAAAAAGAGAAATATACCAACATTTTTGCATCCATACCAGCTTATGGATCATCTGTAACAATATTGTACAATTTAAATAAGCAATATTAAATAAGGTCACCATTTCAGTTTCATATCTGCTTTGCTCCACACATATTTTCCTCCTCTCACGAGAAACATCTTCTCATCAAAACCGCTGAACTTGATGGCTTCTTCCACACCAACATCCAGAATGGACTTTGATGGATCTTTCCCTCCCTCTCGGCAATCCAAGAAGCGCATCTGTGGCATCAGATATGGAGGGTTTAAAAAAAAATCTATTCACGATGATGATGATGTAGCAAAGACAGCGTGGTTATTAATAGAGATCAGAGATTATCCAGGGACAGAAAGTCATTTGATGCCTGGAATGAGGCAAATTACTGCCGGCCTTATTATATCCCTATCCATAATCCCTCCATCACTGATATGATGACATAATGCAATTTAAAGGAATCATTTACACTGTAATAATAGTGTAATTTAATATACAGAGAAAAAAAAATCCAATGACAACATAATCTAATAATAAATAAGCGATCCTTCACAGAGTAATGAGAAGAAAACTTAATGGATGCTGCTGAGAAGAAAATATGAACCACTTACATATTCATCAAGAATCAGGTAAGAGTCTCTCATCTGTACAAAGAAAAATAGATGAATAAATAAACAATTTACATCAATTTTACAGTATGCTCTATACTCAAGTCCCTGGCATCCATTTAAGGCTTATTTAAATTCCAAACACAAAATGCACTCTTATAAGCCATAAAAGCTTTGGTAATGAATTCAAACTAAAAGTTTATTGCTGTATTACCCATAAATTGAAGCCACTTTATCTTGCAAATTGTGAGCTGCTTTGAAATGCTGATCTGAATTGAGTCAAAGTATGCGCTGTGAGCCTCAAAATTACCTTTTGATTGGACTCTGGAACCAGACACTGGATGCTCTGATGGCGCTCCAGGAAGTCTTGAAATTGCTGATCACTAATGACAAATTTCTCTGCCTTGCGAAGACTGTTTTCCCCTGCGTTTTCACCTTCAATTAGCAAACACTGGAAGACCTGGGTGGACATTATAATATAGTCTTAAAATGCATGATGGGCAAATGATGGAAAAATGCCAGTCTGTATGCTGAATATTAAACTGGTCTAGTAATTAATTCATTCAGAAGTTGCTAGGAAATTTGACAAAATGTTACAATGACAGCAGAGGATTATATGTAGCTTGAATTAATTAATATATTTTTTAATTAATTGATTTACAGTTTTTTCCCCAATTTGTGTTTAACGGAAAGAAGATTTTTTCAACACATTTCTAAACATAATAGAGGCTGCATTTTTATGATGTCATCATGTAGAATTCTTACAAAGTATTTTACAGCATTTTAAAAATACAAAAATACAAGACTCTAAAGTATTTTGATACAAAATAGTAAGCTATTTCCATAAACCCTATCAAATCCAAATTACAAAATACTATTTTGTATTTAAAATACATATTTGAAATACATGTATCATAAATACTGCCCATCCCTGTGTATATATATTTTTCATTTTATACTGTATATATTACCTGTAGGGATTCTATTAGGAAACTATTTTGTGAGCCAAACTCCTTTTATCATGTTATATTTAAATACAGGAATATATTTAACTGTTCAAGTGTTTAATTTCGTTTTAATTAAAAAAAAAGATTAATGTTCATTTAAGATTTTTTTGATTTAGCTAATTGGTTTTCAGCAATTTATAATCCCAGTTTGGGAAAGCCTGCTGAAATGAAGTTCAACAATGTTGATAATGGTAATGATAATCATTCTTTTTTTCCCCCTCTTCTTTTCTTTTCTTTTCTTTTCTTTTCTTTTCTTTTCTTTTCTTTTCTTTTCTTTTCTTTTACAGTTCAATGTCACAAAACCTTTAGGTCAGAAAATGTCAAAGTAATTC
>LR812535.1:41857066-41947066 GCA_903798195.1 Danio kyathit
GTAAGCCTCGCTTTGCTTCTTCAATAGGCAAGACGTAAGAAGTCTTCGCAGTGTGGAAACAAAAGCCGCATTTGTAATTGCACTGCCGAGTGAAATGGTAGTTTACACTGCTTGGAGTTGTGAACGGAGCTTTGGATCCCTCTTTCTGCTTACAGGTGCGACTCTCCAGGCGACTGATCCTTCTAACTGGAGTTTGTTGCACATGTGCGCCAGGAACCTGCATGGAGAGCCATCTTAACAGCGCTAAAAAGAAACTTTGGACGTTCTTTACACAAAGCTGCATTAACAGTCTTGCAAAGCCAAGTTGGTTTAATGTCACCATGATGAAGATGTGTAGATTCTGACGCCCGGAGAGCGCACGCCTCCTGTTTTATACACGGGATGGGCAGTGTCAAGTTGCCGCTCTCTGATCAGTTTCTTTTCTTGCTCGGGAGGACGGAAAACGAAAGATAAACACTATCAGCTGATAATATGCAGGCGGAGAGTTCTATTTTTCTTAAAGACACTTGATGCATTTTATTTTCTTTATAGGCCCCCATAGGTTATCTTAAAGCATGCAGGCCGTATATAAATTAAATAGGCCTTTGATTCCTTTATATGAATATACAATATTCGTCTCAGAATTTTGAACAGTGATACAGCCAACAACAACAAAATAACAACAACATTAATAATAATAATAATAATACTACTAATAATAATCATAATAACAACAACAACAACAACGATAATAATAATAATAGTAATAATGATTATTATTATTATTATATAGGCCATAATAATATTTTTATATTATTATTATCATCATCATCATTATCATTATTATTTTCTAAATTGAATATTTGGGACTAAACAAATAAACTATTTATTTGTGTATACTACTACTACTAATTATTATTCATTCATTCATTTTCTTGTCGGCTTAGTCCCTTTATTCTCCCTTTATTCACTATATTTGTGAATATTAATGGACAGCTTTCACAAGTCAGGCCAGTAAAGTACAGGGTCCCTCTAGGATCAGTTTTAGGCCCCTTGCTGTTTACCATATACATGCTTCCCCTGGGGGACATTATTAGAAAACACGGGATCAGCTTTCATTGCTGTGCAGACAATACTCAATTATACATTTCAACTAAACCTAATGAGGTGTCTGAACTGTCTAAGCTAAATGAGTGTATTAAAGATGTTAAAGACTGGATGACCAACAATTTTCTTCTCTTAAACTCAGACAAAACAGAATTATTACTTATCTGGCCTAAATCCTGTACACAGCAGTTCTCACAACTCGACCTGCAACTAGAGGGATAAAAAGTTAGCGTTAGCTCTACTATAAAAGATCTGGGTGTCATATTAGACAGCAATTTAACTTTCAAAAATCATATATCCCATGTCACAAAAACTGCTTTCTTCCATCTGAGAAATATTGCTAAATTGCATATCAGATGCAGAAAAGCTAGTTCATGCTTTCATGACTTCTAGGCTGGACTACTGTAATGCTCTGTTTGCTGGTTGCCCAGCATCCTCTATTAACAAACTCCAGCTAGTGCAAAATGCAGCTGCAAGAGTTCTTACCAGATCTAGAAAATATGATCATATCACCCCAATTTTATCCTCCTTACACTGGCTGCCTGTTAAGTTTCGTATTGAATTTAAAATATTACTCCTTACCTATAAATCTTTAAATAATCTAGCTCCTGTTTATCTAACCAACCTCCTTTCTCGCTACAACCCAACCCGCTCTTTACGATCTCAAAACTCAGGGCTTCTGGTAGTACCTAGAATATCAAAGTCCAGTAAAGGAGGTCGAGCCTTCTCATTTATGGCCCCTAAACTCTGGAATAGCTTTCCTGATAATGTCCGAGGCTCAGACACACTCTCGCAGTTCAAAACTAGATTAAAGACCTATCTTTTTAGCAAAGCATACACTCAGTGCAGTACATAGTGCTATGACGCATGATGTGCCCCACACATGATTTTGCTTCTTGTTTATATACACTATGAACAGCAGCTACGCTAATTATTCTCCTTATTCTGTATTTCCACCTGGGGGTACTCATTTTGAGATCCTCAGACTATGCAGCGCCACTGATGCGATCCAAGACCAGCAACGAGATGATCCCAAGGTTTTCTGCACCAGGCAGTACACTGAGCAGCTGCTGTGGTGGTCATCGTGGAGTAAGAGCATGAGACTGACTCCTCTGATGCTCCAAGGACAGACGAGTCTTCGCTGAGGTCCAGCTTCCTGCGCCTAGACTGCAGCTCTACACAAGACGTTTGGCCATAGGGGAAATGGTCGTGCCCAACTGAGCCAGGTTTCTCTCAAGGTTTTTTTTTTTTTTTTTAAATCTTCGCTTTCGCCAATTGGTGAAGTTTTTTCCTCGCCGCTGTCGCCACTGGCTTGCATGGTTCAGGATCTGTAGAGCTGCGCATCGATGGATTTGCTCTTCAGTGTTTGGACTCTCAGTAGTGATTATTAACCCACACTGAACTGAGCTAAACTGAACTGAACTTAATCTCTGAAAACTGAACTGACACTGTTTCAATTCACTATAATCTTCCATGTAAAGCTGCTTTGACACAATCTACATTGTATAAGCGCTATACAAATAAAGATGAATTGAATTAATCTGGGGTCGCCCACAGCGGAATGAACTGCAAACTTATCCAGCACATTTTTACACAGCGGATGCCCTTCCAGCCGCAACCCATCTCTGGGAAACATCCACACACTCATTCACACTCATACACTACGGACAATTTAGCCTACCCAATTCACCTATACTGCATGTCTTTGGACTGTGGGGGAAACCGGAGCACCAGGAGGAAACCCACAGAACATACAAACTCCACACAGAAACGCCAACTGACCCAGTGACCCATCTAACCCAGTGACCTTCTTGCTGTGAGGCGACAACACTACCTACTGCGCCACTGCGTCGCCACTAATATTATTATATTATTATTTTCATTTAGCCATTTGGAACCGAGTTGTATTTTGCCCCATTTTAAAATCATCTGGATATTTGTTGAAACAAACTACAAATTCACAGCACAACATTTATTTTAATGAGCACTGAATTAATAAGCAATTATCAATGATGAGCATGCAAAACCTACTTCACTGGTTAGTTTCAGAATTGAAAAGGCGCGAACGCACGCCGAGATAAAACACAAACTATCCGCAACGCTGTCCCGAAACTGAGATGTTTTTGAAGCATCCTATTTTATGCCGAACGTCAGGAAAATCGTCCTTAAAGTTTTTTTTATACGAGACAAATCCACAACTTGTCTTTCGAAGGAAGTCACTACAGCAGCAGAGGAAGTCAGTGTGTGTGTTTTCATACGAGCGCGAGGGTCAGCACTGCTGGCAGGAGATCTGGTCAGCTGTCAATCATGAGGAGGAGTCAGTGAAGCAGTACATCAAACCTGCAGCCGCAGCAGACCATCATCCATCCACACTCAACATCAGCCTACATTTTTAGCGTAAAATACATTGCTCTGGGTATTGTTGCACGATTCAGATGACTAAATGCACTAGAGGGCGCTGTCTGCATTTTTGCAAACCTAAAAAATAATGGGTAAGGTTTCTTTTAGTTTCTGATACTTGTCCTTCTTGTACATGTCCACAGTAAGGCAGGACTTGTACAGATCACCTAGCGAACCGAGAGGGGTCTGGATGCAGGTGCAGTTGCAAGCTGAGCTGCATTCAATGCTTTTAATGTACACACCTAACCCCTCCCCTTACCCTACCCCTCACAGTGACATCACTAGCTTCGTTGAGTGCATAGTGTCGACATTGCAAGTCTGAGATTTGCAGTTTCAGCTTGCAAATCCAAGTCTGCATCCAGATAATATTGAACGAACCACTGACCAAAAAAAGTTTTTGAAAGCAAACATAGAAGAAAAGTGCACCATGGCCACATAGTTTAACCTTTTTGCACCACTTTTTAACCTTTTGTGGAGCAGTGCTTGACTGGATTTGAACCCTAGCACACTGCATCACAAACTAGGCATGGGCTGGTATAAGATTCTGACGGTTTGATAACCTTACATAAAAATATCAGTTTCACGGTATCAAGGTATTGTGATTACTGCTCTAAAATATTTTCCTTTTAAATGTCTGGGTAAAAACAACAA
This sequence comes from Danio kyathit, assembly GCA_903798195.1. NCBI lineage: Eukaryota > Metazoa > Chordata > Actinopteri > Cypriniformes > Danionidae > Danio > Danio kyathit. The sequence goes on from LR812535.1 coordinate 41,861,204, forward strand.
TCTTTTTTCCCCTTTGAAAACAATATATTTTAGTTTTTTGAAAGATTTAAAATATTTTGGAGCAGTAAACATGTCAGGCTTAATAATGAAAATGAATCATTGACTTCTGCTGTCTTTATTAGTTTTTAAAACACAGATTTTTTTACAATTTAAAAAGGCATCTTTGGACATCTTTGGAGATAGACAGGCGAGGGAATCTTATTAGGTTACAAATTTATTAGTTGTTTTGTGGTTTTTATTTGGTGTTAATCTTTATTCGTTAATAATATGTCCCTGTAAATATCATTAGTGTAAAATGAAATAAAAGTGGTTGGACATCAAACTGTCCTGTAGTATTAATTTTACCTGGAAACTGCAGTCAAACATGTTAAACAACATTTTTGAAGTTTCACAAAACTGTTGAAGCATATTTTACCAATGAGTCTGTATTGGTTTTTACAAGCAATGGAGAAGCCTCTGGAGCCTAAATTTAGCTACAGCATTTTCTTCTAGACACTTGCTGTGCTAGTAGTGCTAGTCTAAACACACCAAGAGGTTTTTAGAAGAGGTTTGTGCCAAGTTCAGACTGCACAAATTTCAAAGTAGTCGCGTCACAGATGTTTCCACACTTCATGACTATCTGGGGTAACGTCCTGTCGGTGCTGTGGTTTACACTGTAGGATGGATCAGTGACAGGGGGTTTCATACTGCATGACTTTACAATAGGAAGAATCATCAACAATGTTGTCTCACAACCAAACACACATGAGAAGTGACATGGAAGTGACATAGAAACTACGCAAGGTCACATAGTATATCTTTTGTTATTAACTACATAATGAGAAAGATGTAGAAGAAGAAGAAGAAAATGTACTTATTTTGCTCACCTGGCTTTTGAAGGGAATTAGCAATTTCTTTTCAACTTTTTTTTCTTTGTGGTATAGACCATTTTGAGGAATGTTAACAATAACAATGGTGCTAATGTATTTCCTGTTTTACATTTTTAATTTCCATAGCTTCTGTGAATCCAAAAAGGTCCACATATTGATAAATAATGTTATGAGAGCTGTTTTAATGGGAAAATATGGTTAAATTGCCTCTTGTTGCAGTTAGGATATTGTCTGATAACAAGCAGGAAATGTTTAAGGGCCAATGACATTACCACATTGAAATGGTCTATTGCTCAGATGACATCAAAATAACACGGGTGCTGCTGCCAAATTTCCACTAGTTTTTCCTTAATTTCTTGGGTCCAAATAGACAGAAAATAAGCGCTTATAACTTCTCCCCCAACATCCTGCTGCTCCACAGGTACCCATACTAGTGGATGCTGCTCTCTTATTGGTGACCCCCGATGTTGTTTTTAATCAGAACACATTTCAAATGGCATGATTTTGAATCACCGACAGATATTTTGCACACCATATATCTCACGAGTATTGGCGACTCATCGGCGATTCTTTCAGATCGCGTCTTTGATAGTTCACACTGTGTGATTGTTACTTACGTGAACACTTACGTTGTCAGCCGATTTCTCAAAACTTGTCGGCGTGTCAAAATCAGGGCTAAAATCATGCAGTCTGAACTCGGCATTAAAGAGATGAGTTATTGAACAAGTTGTTTAAGATGCTGAGAAAATAGCTCATATTGCAATGTATTTGATGAGACCTGAACTTTAATACAGCAGATGCTTTATAGGGGCACATTAAAAATCTGTTTTTCAAAATTCTGACTATTCTCTCCATGAACTGTACCTCTTCTTGATTTCACGCAGGTAAAACTACTCTCACAGAGGCCCTGCGGGAGTCTCTGAATGCCTCTCTGCTGAAATCTCCTCCCCAGTGCCTGGCTCCTTTCAGACAACGCTTTGACTCAGAACCACCCCTCATCCGCAGGGCCTTTTACGCTCTGGGGAACTACATCACTGCATCGCACATCGCAAAAGTGTCCTTAAGGGCTCCTGTCATAGTAGACAGGTAGTGCGACACAAATACATTCACAAGAAAAAGCTGTGGTTTGGTGATACTGTGGAGCATATAAAGATATAGCACATATAAGTAAATGTAAAGTACATCCAGAAAATAAATGAGTTGAATTAAAACAAGTGCATATTAGTGAACAAACAGAAAATGTGATATAAAATAAACAGCGACATAAACAAGACATAGGGCGACGCAGTGGCGCAGTAGGTAGTGCTGTCACCTCACAGCAAGAAGGTCGCTGGTTCGAGCCTCGGCTGGGTCTGTTGGCGTTTCTGTGTGGAGTTTGCATGTTCTCCCTGCGTTCGCGTGGGTTTCCTCCGGGTGCTCCGGTTTCCCCCACAGTCCAAAGACATGTGGTACAGGTGAATTGGGTAGGCTAAATTGTCCGTAGTGTATGAGTGTGTGTGGATGTTTCCCAGAGATGGGTTGCGGCTGGAAGGGCATCCGCTGTGTAAAACATGTGCTGGATAAGTTGGCGGTTCATTCCGCTGTGACGACCCCAGATTAATAAACGGACTAAGCCAAAAAGAAAATGAATAAAAGAATAAACAAGACATGAGTTTGACATGACCATTCATGCAAAAATTTTAATTCTGTCACCATTTACTCTCACTTCACTTGTTCAAAACCTGTAGGATTTTCTTTCTTCTGTTGAACGCAAAAGAAAATATTTTGAAGAAAGCTGGAAACCTGTAACCATTGACTTTCGTAGTATTTATTTTTCTTATTACGCATGTCAATGGTTACAGGTTTACAGAAGAAAGAAATTCATAAAGGCCTACAAGCACTGAGTAAAGAGAGTACATTTACATTTTTGGGTAAATTATCCCTTTAAATGTGGCTTCATACTGATTAAAAACAAATAAAGGCAAAAAACTAAATATATTGAATAAACTTTAAAGGGGTGGTCCACTATTTTAAACTGTAGTTGAAGTGTAATGTAGCTGTGTGAACATAAAAAAACATCTCTGAATGTAATATGCTCAAAGTTCAATGCAAAGAGAGACATTGGCTTCTACAGAGTTAGTTTAGCAAAGCCTACAGCAAACAAAGTTTGGAAACTACAAAAATACATCCAGGTTAATGAGAACATGAACCCTTCAGGTTACGTGCATTCACCTGCACAGCGAAGGGTCATGGCCAGAGGCGCTGTAATGTTATAGCAGAGAAAGCTAAAAAGCCATCCAAACACTGCTATTTCCACAGAGTTTCTTCTGTTTCTGTATTTGGGGTTCCAAAGGACACGACACAAAGAGAGAAGTGCTTACAACTTAATTTTAATTATGTTCCAGAGAATTTAAAAAAGACATAGCTAGCATTTGACAAAGGACAGCTTTCAGAATCTCTCCCAGTTCAGTGCTGGATTTGGCTAAAAACTCCTCAAAGAAGGAGCAGTTCCAAAAATAATATTAGAAGCTGTAGATTGTGAGCCACAACCTGTAAGTATTTTTATTTGTTAAAATTGATCTATTACATGCACAGTTTGTAGCATTAACGGTATGTTGTAACGAGGACGTAAACAAGGATGTAAACAATGGGAAATGCTGTTTGGCACCGTTAGAAATTTATCTACAAAATTCATATTTATCAGTCAAACTGCTGTAAACACACACAATCTTCAGCAGCGCTGCAGTGTCTCTCTATGTGGCCACTTTTCCTGCATTATACATCTCAAATAACGAACTCGCAAAAGATATGTGAACGTTTCATATTACTTACACATGCTTATTCCTAATATACAGTTGCAGTCAGAATTATCAGCCCCCCTTTGATTTTTCTTTTCTTTGTTAAATATTTCCCAGATGATGTTTAACAGGGCAAGGAAATTTTCACAGTATGTCTGATAATATTTTTTCTTCTGGAGAAAGTCTAATTTGTTTTATTTTGGCTAGAATAAAAGCAGTTTTTAATTTTTTAAACACCATTTTAAGGACAAAATTATTAGCCCCTTTAAGCTATTTTTTGTTTCAATAGTCTACAGAACAAACCATGGTTATACAATAACTTGCCTAATTACACTAACCTGCCTAGTTAACCTAATTAACTTAGTTAATCCTTTAAATGTCACTGCTGTATAGAAGTGTATAGAACTGTATAGAAGTGTCTTGAAAAATATCTAGTAAAATATTATTTACTGTCATCATGGCGAAGATAAAATAAATCAGCTATTAGAAATGAGTTATTAAAACTATTATGTTTAGAAATGTGTTGAAAAAATCTTCTTTCCGTTAAACAGAAATTGGGGGAAAAATAAACAGGGGGGCTAATAATTCTGACTTCAACTATATGTGAAAGAAATACCCCTTTAAGTAAAGTCGAATTTCTATTACTCAGTTAAAAATATGGTACAGCTCCTTCATGAACTCTTAATTTACTGCTAATTAATAGCTAGTAAGTGTGTTGCTGTTGTTGAATATATAACATATGATCATGCAGAAAAAGGTACTATGTGCTTTATAGGAACAAATAAACAGCCAATCTGCATGCGGTAATAGTCCCCATGCTGAAATGGTACTGCATACATAATGTACTGTAATTTGCAATTTTTATGCACAATGCAGAGATTGAAATGAGTCAGTTGAACCACTTTACAGAACATTACAAAACATGTAATTGAAAACAAGGTAGTCAAGGTGCTTTTAATTAGTTGCTTTTGCAAATATATAGAATAGAAGAAAAAAAAAATCTATATACAGTGTGTAAAACCTTTTTTTTGCTAGGTATTGGCACAGCACAGCAGCCTATGCCATTGCTACAGCAGTTGGTGGTAGGGTTGAAAACCTGCCGAAGCAAGACTCAGAGCTCTACTGGTGGCCTGAAGACCTGCTCCAGCCAGACCTGGTGCTGCTGCTTACTGTCAGTCCAGAGGAAAGAGTGCGGAGACTCAGGGACAGAGGACAGGACAAGACCACTGAGGAGGCTGAGCTAGAGATCAATCAGCTCTTCAGACTCAAGTAGGTCAACCTGTTGAAAGTCAGAGTGTTTTATCTTTTAGGGTTAATCCCAACACACTTGTTTACTGTATTCGATAACACTGATAACCCTGTTAACCCTGTTATCAGATTTGGTCGTGAATCTTAAGACTGGTTGCATACCAGTTGGCCTAATTACTTACAATTAAAATGCAAAACAGGTTTCAAGGGCACTTCAAGGCTATTGTATTATTTGTGAGAGAAAATATAACATGCACATTTTTGGAGGAACTATGTCTTCAAATAAATATAAAAAAAACTATTAAAAAGGACTAGTGACTATTAACAATGTAATATTTAGTTAAATGTTTTTTTTTTGCTAAGCCTATTCAAAATGCAATGGGGTTGTCATATTCCATGGACCTAAAAAACGAATAAAAAAGAAAAAAAAGAAAAAAGAAAACCTAATAAAGAAAATTCTGAGTATGTATTTAAAGAATTTACAACGTCGTCAAATTGCATTCCAGAAACATCAAAATATATATTTTTAACATTGTATTAAAATAATAAGAAAAGGACTATATTTTTTTACTGGAAATGTATAATGGATAGATAAAATGCAAAAAAAAATTAATATAAACAATAATACTGTAAAAAAACACTGAAATTGGATATGTTCAGTAATAGCAATTTCTTTAGATCACATTCATTTTTAAAAATGTATACATTACGATATAAATGTATACCTTTTTAAAAATGAATTTGATATTATATATATTAGAGGTAGGCATAGATTATTTTTTTAATCTAGATTATTCTCACTGTAATCTTGGAATGAATCTAGATTAAAATGGCTCATCTGAATGGCTCATTCTGCCGAAGACATTCAGAATATGTGTGCTACCCAAATAATGACTAAAAGTAAGTCTTTGAGAACATTAGACCAAGGGTTCATCTCCTGTTTCCAAAATGCATCACAAACTGCTTGAGAAAGCTGTTTTACTATGATAATTGGTGATGAAAATAAATTATGTTCAATAAGATGCAGAGCTTAATTTGTGAATTGCTAGGTGCCGGAACAGATCGGGGTAACGGATCCGGCATGTTACCCGAGGATGGAGCCCAGCCCAGTCCTGTACTCCCTGTACACACATGACTGTACATCCAAACACAGCTCCAATGTCAAATTTGCTGATGACACAACAGTGGTGGGCCTTATCACCGATAATGATGAGACGGCCTACAGAGAGGAGGTGCACGCTCTGACGCAGTGGTGTCAGGAAAACCACCTCTCACTCAACATCAGCAAAACCAAGGAGCTGGTGGTGGATTTCAGGAAAGAGAAGAAAGAACACACTCCCATCACCATCAACGGGACAACAGTGGAGAGAATCAGCACTTTCAAGTTTCTTGGAGTACACATCGCTGAGGATCTGACATGGACTGCTCACACAGACGCAGTGCTGAGGAAGGCACAACAACGCCTCTTCTTCCTCAGGCGTCTCAGGAGGTTTGGAATGAGCCCCCACATCCTCCGCTCGTTCTACACCTGCACTGTGGAGAGCATCCTGACTGGCTGCATCACCACCTGGTACAGAAACAGCACCAGCAGCAATCGCAAAGGTGTACATAGGATTGTGCGAACTGCTGGACGCGTAGTAGGAGGTGAGCTTCCCTCCCTCCAGGACATCTATACCAGGAGGTGCATGAGGAAAGCCAAGAGAATCATCAGCGACTCCAGCCACCCAAGCCATAGACTTTTCTCTCTGCTACCCTCAGACAGACGGTTCCGCAGCATCCGGTCATGCACCAGCCGACTGAAGGAACGTTTCTTCCCTCAGACTATCAGGCTGATGAACACTTAACACACCCCACACAAACTCTTCCATACCCCACACTGCACACCATCAAGATGTAGCATGCACTGCACTTTAACAAATCCATACTTAAAACAATACTGCCTACAACTATGTGTACACCTATCCATCGTACGTATCGCTGTCAACATTGCCAATTTTACATTGTCTTGTTTTTTTTTTGTGAGTATGTTGTTGTATATTGCACTGTCTGTATTTTGCACTGTCTGTATTTTGCACTGTCGTTGTATTTGCACTATCTGTATTTTGCACTGTCTGGAGCCAGCACCTAAGCTTTTCACTCATCAAAGCACACGTGCTGCTGATGATGTGACAATAAAAGTGATTTGATGTTGATTTGATTTATTCCAAACAATGCAGTGCAAGTTTTGAGGCTGACATTTGACAACTCAAACTTTCAGCTCTCTCTACAGATTTTCAAAGGCCTTAATGTGCTTCTTTAGCCACTCCTTTGTTGCCTTGGCTGTGTGTTTTGGGTCATTGTCATGCTGGAATAACCATCCACAACCCATTTTAACAGCTCTCCCCCATGCCCCCATCCATCATCTTTTTGATGTGGTGCAGTTGTCCTGTCCTCTCAGCAAAAAAAACACCCCCAAAGCTGAATGCTTTCACCTCCATGTTTAACAGTTTGGATGGTGTTATTTGGGTCACAGGCAGCATTCCTCCTCCTCCTCCAACACGGTGAGTTGATGCCAAAGAGGTCCATTTCGGTCTCATTGGATCACAATTCATTGGGATGTTCAGTCGCAAACTTCAGACGGGCCTGGGGTGTGTTTCCGAAAAACCATCGTTAGCCAACTAAGGTTGCAAGTTCCGTCATTACAAAATTAGTTTGTTGATTTGGCATTTCCCAAATCCATCGTTCCAACGAACATTCGCAAACTGTGTTGCAAACTTGTGCCCTTGCAACTACACCTCTGGAGCTGTAATTAGAAGCATAGTTCCTGGTTGTGTTTCACTCCCAGTTATCCCCCCTATGCCCTATTCCTTTAGAACGTTCCAACATTTAAACTTGGAATGATTTAAATAAATATTAAAGTCATCTCTCTTAGGTGTCATTTGCTTTCAAAGTATGATTTAAAGTTCAGTTTTAGCTAACTTCATATTGACAATTGCGTTCCCTTCGTAGTGCACTTTGAAAACATTTATGTTATTTTGAACACAGCCATGGCTCATGACGAAAGCTATAGGTGACCTATTATTTAAAAGCGGAATTTAGGTTACGTCTCCAAAGCTTGTGAATACAAAAATATATAGCATAAGTTAATGGTTTTATTTATAGTAGGTTATTTATTAAGAAATGGATTTGTACTGTAAGCTTATATGACATGGGCCTGTTGGTTAGAACATTTCTGCAATGGTTTGAATGTGTCAAATTGTAAAACTAGACTTTTCAAAAAAGTTAAAAATAAATAAATAAATAAACAATATCCTACTTAATATTATTAATAATAATAATAATAATAATAATAATAATAATAATAATAATAAGGCCACGCGGTGGTGCAGTGGGTAGCATGTTTGCCTGACAGCAAGAAGGTTGCTGGTTCGAGCCTCAGCTGGGTCAGTTGGCATTTCTGTGTGGAGTTTGCATGTTTTCCCCGTGTTCACGTGGGTTTCATAGGCTGGATAAGTTGGCGGTTCATTCCGCTATGGCGACCCCAGATTAATAAAGGGACTAAGCCGAAAAGAAAAAGAATGAATGAATGAATGATTTTTTCATTTCTTAATAAATAGCCTACTGTAAATTACAACCATTAACGATTTATATGGTTTATATATGAGATTAGAATACTGTTAGCTAAGTGGTTTTATGATTTAGAATATAATATGGAATATTATCAATAATATTTGTAAAAGAAACATAGGCCCTAACTGCCGTTTACGTATATTTCAATTTATATGAGTGCATGTTTTTATAAAAACTAATAGTTTTTTTTTTTTTTAAGCTGGATACTGCAAAATAAGAAGAAACATAATATGCACTTTCACCATGGCAAAGACAAAAGAAATAAGTTATTAGAAAATAGCTATTATTTCTAAAAATGTGTTGAAAAAAATCTCCCCGTTAAGCGACACTTTAGAAAATATTTTTAAAAGAATAAAAATTTTGCAGTAGGAATCATTCATTATTATTCAGGAATAATTTACTGAGAATTAAAAAAGACATTTTCTCTCCAAAAACTAAGACTTATGTTTATACAACAAATTGTTCTTTGTTTTTAGAGTGGAGGAAGCTTACAAGAGAATCCAGAATCCATCCTGTATCACTGTGGATGCGAGTCCCTCTCCACAAGAAGTGCTGAAACAAGTGCATCATTTAATTAGGAACAAATGCCACTTGTAAACAACCAGCAGCAAAAGAGGCCACGCAATCCCTCTGCCGACCACTAGATGGTAGTACAATGTTACGATTCCTCCCTCAATCCACTAAACCAGCCACAGAGTCCCAGTCAGCCAAGCCTGTTGATTGAAAGGGAGGCTGGGGGAGAACTGCCAGCTTAAATTTCAGGGCTCGAATCTGGACATGTCACAACATATTCCCCTTCCCACCGAGCTTTAGTGATGACATGAGAGGGAAAGTTATTGCGGCTGCCGTGGCTGGATGTCAGCTCTCATACGCAGGGTCACAGCGGCCACTTTCCTCAGTCTGACTTACTCCCAGTGAAACACAGGAACTCGGCTAAACACGTTTGAAAATTCATCAATCACTTCAATTAGATTTAAACACAAGAACTCATTGTTGGTCAGCGCGCCGTCCGTTCCTATAGGAGATGGAATCGAGGGACCGTATGGAGGTATTAAAAGCAATAGATCTGATCCAGACAATTTAAACTTTGCTTTGATTTGTTGCTGTTGCTTTTGGACACCGAGTCTGATCGTTCATTAAGAGTCATATGCTGGGACAAAAAAAGTAAAGCAGAACTCAGGGCTTTTAAGCTGTAAGTTCCTTCAAGTCTGTTTGTTGTACATAAATGATTAGTCAGGAATAAATTATTATAATATGTGCCTTTTAAATTTCTTTTTTAAGTTTTAATGTTAAACTTAAAAGGACAATTCTGTCATGAAGAGAAAGGAAACACTATTGTTGCCAAGATAATATAATATAATAATAAGATTATATAAGATTTATACAGTACATCCGGAAAGTATTCATAGCGCTTCACTTTTTCCAAATTTTTTTGTTACAGCATTATTCCAAAATGTATTAATTCATTAATTTCCTCAAAATTCTACACACAATCCCCCATAATGACGATGTGAAAATGATTTTTTGAAATTGTTGCAAATTTATTAAAAAATTAAAAACCTGAAAAATCACATGTACATAAGTATTCACGGCCTTTGCTCAATACTTTGTTGATGCACCTTTGGCAGCAATAGCATCATCAAGTCTTTTTGAATATGATGCCACAAGATTGGCACACCTGTCTTTGGGAATTCCCATTCCTCTTTGCAGTACCTCTCAAGCTCTATCAGGTTGGATGGGAAGCGACGATGTACAGCCATTTTCAGATCTCTCCAGAGATGTTCAATAGGATTTAGGTCTGGGCTCTGGCTGGGCCACTCAAGGACATTGACCGAGTTGTTGTGAACCCACTCCATTGATATTTTGGTGGTGTGCTTTGAGTCAATGTCCTGCTGGAAGATGAACCGTCGCCTCAGTCTGAGGTCAAAAGCACTCTGAAGCAGGTTTTCATTCAGGATGTCTCTGTACATTGCTGCATCTTTCCCTCTATCCTAACTAGTTTTCCAGCTCCTGCTGCTGAAAAACATCCCTACAGTGAAGCATAGTGGTGGCAGCATCATGCTGGTATTAGCCTGGTGATGAGCGGTGCCTGGTTTTCTCCAAACGTAACGTCTGGCATTCACTCCAAAGAGTTCAATTTTAGTCTCATCAGACCAGAGAATTTTGTTTCTTATGGTCTGAGAGTCCTTCAGATGGCTTTTGGCAAATTCCAGGCAAGGAGTGTCTTCCGTCTGGCCACTCTACCATACAGGCCTGATTGGTGGATTGCTGCACTGATGGTTGTTCTTCTGTAAGGTTCTCCTCTATCCACAGAAGAACGCTGGAGCTCAGACAGAGTGACCATCGGCATATTGATCACCTCCCTGACTAAGGCCCTTCTCCCTCGATCACTCAGCTTAGATGGCCGGCCAGCTCTAGGAAGAGTCCTGGTGGTTCCAAACATCTTCCACTTACGGATGATGGAGGCCACTGTGCTCATTGGAACTTTCAGAGCAGCAGAAATTTTTTCTGTAACCTTCCCCAGCCTTGTGCCTCGAGACAATCCTGTCTCGGAGATCTACAGACAATTCCTTTGTCTTCATGCTTGTTTTGTGCTTTGACATGCACTGTCAACCCTGGGACCTTATAAAGACAGGTGTATGCCTTTTCAAATCATGTTCAATCAACTGAATTTACCACAGGTGAACTCCAATTAAGCTGCTGGAACATCTGAAGAATGATCAGTGGAAACAGAATGTACCTGAGCTCAATTTAGAGCTTCACGCCATAGGCTGTGAATACTTATGTACATGTGATTTTTCAGGTTTTTTATTTTTAATAAATTTGCAACAATTTCAAAAACTTTTTTTTACATTGTCATTATGGGGTATTGTGTGTAGAATGTTGAGGAAATAAATGAATTTAATGCATTTTGGAATAAGGCTGTAACATAAAAAATGTGGAAAAAGTGAAGCGCTATGAATACTTTTCGGATGCACTGTATGTATGATGTAAGGTGTATAAATACACGACCTGTCAAAAATTTGGGGTCAGCTTTTTTTTTCCATGTTTGCTTTTTTAAAAGAAAATTATTCTGTTCATCAAGGCAGCATTTATTAAATGAAAAAAATGGTTAAATTGTTAAATACTTTATTATTTATTACTTATTGTATGTAGTTTCAAATTAAATTATTACTCCAGTCATTATTGCTTGTATTACTATTATTATTATTATTATTATTAACAACAACAACAACAACAACAACAACAACAATAATAATAATAACAACAACAACAACAACAACAACAACAATAATAATAACAATAATAATTAATATTAGAGTGATTTCTGAAAGATCATGTGACTGAAGACTGGAGTAATGAAGCTGGAAATTAATCTTTAAAATCACTGGAATAAACTATTAAATTAAATTATAAACTACTTTTAAACATTTACTTCATAGTGGAATAACATTTCACAATTTGTACTGTATTTTTGATGAAATAAATGCAGCTTTGGTGAACAGGATAAGCTTAAACTGACTATAAGCTATAGACTATAAACTGTTTAGCCAAAAAAAGTAAGCAAGCAAATATTTAACAGCCCATGATTGAATCTTTATTGCAGTGATTAGACGTTTCTGGCTTATCATGTTTAGCAATTAACCCTAACTTCATCATAAAAAAGGTGCACTATATTTGATGATTCAAATTAATTTCTTAACCCTGACATATACATTCGGTAGACACTTTTATCCATATCAACAGTATAATCAAGGTTACGTTATCATGAATTCTTTGGGAATCAAACTCATGATCTTGATGTTTTTTAGCACAATACTCTACAGTTTGAACTACATACAGGAAATGATATACCATAATTATTGTCAATTATGGGCAAAAATTTGCTACAATTGTTTAATAATAAAGTTTTTTGGCAAACAAACTGAATTAAAAATGTATAAAAATATTCCATAAAATTTCTGTCATTCGTTATACTCTGGAATCATCTATCAAACAATGTATTTGATTTTTAATAACTTCTCAGCGAATATAGCCAATGTTTTGGTGCATTTAAATGAAACATCTTTATACATTTGATAATACATGAATTCAAGCATGAATACTGCAGAACAAAATTACTTACTAAAAAATTAAACTAAATGATTATTAAATTAAGTTATTATAAAAAAATAAACCAAGTTATTATAAAATGAACAAAAAAAAAAAAAAAAAAAAAAAAAAAAAAAAAAAAAAATATATATATATATATATATATATATATATATATATATATATATATATATATATATATATATATATATATATATATATATATATATTGTTTTTCTTGATTCTCCCCCTTTTTCAAATGTTTTTATTTAATATTTATCCATAACATAAATTTATGTGTACTAAATTTTGGATTATTATTGTAAGTTTTTTTGTTGGATTAACTCCAAATTTGGCTTCATTACTGACTAAACTAACGTATATGAATAAATATAATATTGTAAATAATCCTATTAAAAATATTAATATATACATATATTGTAATGGTATATGCTGAGCACTGTATACTACATTTAAATTGTGGAAAGAAGCATTTACAAACACAAATGAGTTTCTCATCTGCGATCGAGGGAAGACATTATCAATGAACATCAGCTTAACAACGTTCATTTTGCCTTAACCAATCTTTTAATTATACATAAAATCTTGAATAATTCACATTTAGCTCACATGCGCACCTTAAGTGCCACAACATGCATGCAGTCACTTACTGGCCCTCACACATTAACAATACCACACTTATCCTATAATTCATTTATATGGTGAGCAGTGCATTTACCCTGTGATGGCAAGATTAATTAAAGGTTTTAGTAATTATGAGCTCAGTGAGGACGTGGGCCAGTAAAGACGGACTGACCCATCTACCTCACACTGATGCCTCAGCAGTGCACAGAAAAAGACTGGGGTTTATTCATATGGCAATTAATGGAGTCCTGTAGATCACTGTCAGATGGCTTTCCACACCACTGCGCAATTACACACTCCCCTTAGCCAATTACTGAATCTCTGGCTACGGACACAAGTATATGTTTATTTTTTTTTTAAAAACCCTGCAGCATATACCCAGTATATGTTGCTGGTGGTCAATATTAATGTCTCAAAAACAAAAAAAGGCCTTATTTTAATAAATGCAGCCCAAAATAAATTGTCAGTCACAGTTAACGAGAAATGAAGTTGAAATTGTGATTATAGGGAACTATAAGAAATAAATGAATTTGAAATTGTGAGATAAAGTCACAATTACGAGAAATAGTTAAAATTATAACATATAGACTCAGTTATAAGAAATAAAGTTGAAATTGTGAGATATGGCAGTCGCAATTAAGAAAGTTGAAACTGTCTAAGTTGTAATTACAAAAAAATATAGTTGAAATTGTGAGGTATAGTTTCAATTATGAAAACAAAGTTTTGAGATGTTACACTTGACATAAAACATCATTATTAAAAGAAAATGACAAGAATTATAATAAATTAGTTGAAATGAGCAGATACTGTATAGTAGTAGTTATAAGAAACGTTGAAAATTTTAGCTAAATTATGCAACATAGGCTCATTCTAAAAACGTAGCTCTATATACATTTCTGGAGATTGCGAGTTATGTAGCCAGAAGTCCTTATGGCTGCATTTTGTCTTTAAAACAAATGCTACGGGGCGGTATGACGCCATTCCTTTTCTTGCTTACCAGCTGACCAATTATCTTCGTGTAGATGGAAGAGGGCGGGCAGGTCAATCGGTGCTTTTGAAAACACTATTGGTTGGGTTTAGGGGAGGAGGAGGGTGGGTCAGTTGATTGGTCAGTCAGTCAGTCGACAGCTGCCTCTGGTGGATTTATGTGAGAACAGCAGATGTGAATGGCACTCGCGAGAGAAATTTGAGATCTAAGCATAAACAGTGGCCTCTGGTGGATTCACCAAAACACTCCAAAACTCCAAAAAAAAAAAAAAATCATACCTGCTGGCATGTATTTGCCGCTCTCCAGAAATGTGTATAGAGGTACGTATTCAGAATGAGCCTGAAATTATGATAAGGATAAAACTGAGATAGTAGCAATAACAAGAAATAAAGTTAAAACTGTAAAAGTCTCAGTTATGAGTAATAAAGTTGAAATTAATTAAATTCGCAATTATGAGAAATAAAAATACAACTTCAGTAAAGATAAAATTACAAAATTAAAATTGGAATTGTGGGATATAGTCACTGTTATGAGAAATTAAGTTGAAACTGTGAGGTAAAGTTGTAATTACAAGAAAAGTATTTGAAATTATGAGCTGTAGTTTTAATTATGAAAACTAAAGTCAAAATTGTGATCTTACACTGACAAAACATCACTAATGCAAAAAATATGACGAGTTACTTAAAATTTGTACATACTGTACAGTCGTTATTACGAGAAATGGTCAAATTGTTTGGTAAAATTGCAATTAATAATAATATTTAATTTTATGACATTTTAATTTATTTTGTATTTTATTTTTATTTTTCGAAACTTTGAAATACAGCTGCAATTGCAAGAAATAATGTTGACATTAAAAATAAGACACTCACAAACACAAAAAATGAAAAAAAACATTCATTTGTTCATTCATTCATTTTCCTTTAGCTTAGTCCCATTATTCATCAGGAGTCGCCACAGCAAAATAAAACCACCTGAAGTAAAACATTGTAAGATAAAGTCACAGTTATAGAAAAAGTTGAAATTGAGAGAAATAAATTTGAGAAATAACGTCAAAGTTTCTAAAAACAAGGTTACAAATATTTAAGCTGTAACTGTGAGATGTTACATTGTGACATAAAACGTGACTATGGCCACTGTTTTACTAAATAATGAAGTACGAGATTATGAATAAATGTCAGTATTTTTTTTAGATGCTATGGATCTATGAATAAACCCTTCACTATATGTCATGTCATGTTATAAAAAAAAAATCCACATTATTTGTAACACAGAAAGTTCATTTTAATAATCATGGTATATTTTACAACACTTATGTTTTAAAGACCCTACAAGCAAAGTACAACACCACATTCATTTTAAATTTTAGTCTGAACTTTTTACAGTCAAGAGACTTCAATTATCATGGTTTAATGTAAAACAGTTTACAATCACATTAGTGCATTAAATCTTTAACCAAACATTTAATTATGTGTGTTTTTACTGAAATTAACCCACAATGAATCTCAATCACAGTCAAACCTCAGAAATATTAAAGTTAGTTTATTACTAAATCTCTACAGATGTAATTATATGACTGTTTTTAACACACATACTCCATATATACTCAGCGGTAGTTAATATTAATGCCTCACAGGCACAAGAAGCTGGAGTTAAATATGCAGCATGCGTAATGTACTGGTCAGTAATTTTAATAAACGATTGAACTGGTTAAATTCCTGAGATTTTCTGCTTGGAGATTACAGTGGTCCCCAGTGGTCGGACAAGCAGGCTGATCAATTTTACATCTATTTGCTGTGTTCTCAGAGGGAATATACAATTTTTTAAGGTTTATGTGCTGAGATGCTGTGGACAGACGCTCCTACAGCGCAGTCCTTATGAACTGTGGAGGGGGCAAAGATGTGCTCTTAAAATACAGTGGGCGGCTTGTAAGTAGCTTGAGAAGCGCTTAATGTATTGACAGACCTTACAGACCAGAATATATCTTTCTTATTGGGGATTATGTTAATAATAATAATATTTTATTTATATATATATATATATATATATATATATATATATATATATATATATATATATATATATATATATATATATATATATATATACAGTATATTTGAAGCCAGAATTATTAGCCCTCCTTTGAATTATTTTATTTTATTTTTTTATATTTCCCAAATGATGTTTAACAGAGCAAGGAAATTTTCACAGTATGTCTGATAATATTTTTTCTTCCAGATTTTTTTATAGTCTATAGAACATACCACCGTTATACAATAACTTGCCTAATTACCCTAACCTGCCCAGTTAACCTAATTAACCTAGTTGAGCCTTTAAATGTAACTTTAAGCTGTATAGAAGTGTCTTGAAAAATATCTAGTTAAATATTATTTACTGTCATCATGGCAAAGATAAAATAAGTCAGTTATTAGAAATGAGTTATTAAAACTATTATGTTTAGAAATGTGTTGAAAAAAATCTTCTCTCCGTTAAAGAGAAATTGGGGAAAAAAATAAACAGGGGGGCTAATAGTTCTGACTTCAACTGTATATATACAGTATATATATATATATATATATATATATATATATATATATATATATATATAATATTAACATTATAACAACGTTAAACAAAGACACATTAATCAAAAATACACATTAAAACAACATTAAACAAAGACACATTAAACAAAATTATACGTTAATATTGTGAAATATTATTATAACTTACGTCTTTTATATATAATTTAATATATTTATTTTTTGCTGTTTTGCTTCTGTCTTTAGTGTCACATGATTCTTCTGAAATCACTTTAATATTTTGACTAATGAACAATAAACATTTATTAATATTTTGTTTAAAACATAATTTTTTAATTATTTGGTGCAACTGGTATAGTTGCAATTATGAGAAATGTTGAAGGTGTTAGGTAAAGATAAAGATTTAAGATTTCTGAAGTTTCAATTAAGATAAATAAAGATTAAATTGTGAGGTAAATTTGCAATTACAAAAAAAAAAAAAAAAAAAAACTAATTGAAATTGTGAGATTTAGTTTCCATTTTGTGAAATAAAGATGAAATCACATTAAATAAAGTTAAACATTGTGAGATAAAGTTTCAATTAAGAGAAATAAAGATGAAATTGTGAGAAATTTCAATTTCAAGAAAGGTGTTGTTTCAGTTATGGAAAAAATCATTTTAAAGTATGCAGCATGGTGGCACAGTGGGCAGCACAATCGCCTCACAGCAAGAAGGTTGCTGGTTTGAGCCTAGGCTGGGTCAGTTGGCATTTCTGCATAGAGTTTGCATGTTCTAAATAGTTTGCGTGGGTTTCCTCCGGGTGCTCCGGTTTCCCCCACAAGTCCAAAAACATGTGGTATAGATGAATTGGGTAAGCTAAATTGTCCGTAGTGCATGTGTGTGAATGAGAGTGTATGGATGTTTCCCAGTGATGGGTTGCAGCTGGAAGGGCATCCGCTGCTTAAAGCATATGCTGGATAAGTTGGCGGTTCATTCTGCTGTGGCGACCCCAGATTAATAAAGGGACTAAGCCGAAAAGAAAATGAAAAAGGATGAATGAAAATAAAGTTGTAATTTATAAATACAGTGAAAAAATGAAGGTAGGACAGATTAAACAGGTATATTTATTAATATAATATTTTAGTCACTGAACATATTTAGAAATGGAAAGATGCATTTAAACTCATGTGAAATTTAGCAAAAAATATAAGCAACAAAATTTCATTATAATTTTATATATTTTTTGTTTCTCTTGATTTTTGCTCTTAATATATGTATATATACTGTATATATATATATATATATATATATATATATATATATATATATATATATATATATATACTGTATATATATATATATATATATATATATATATATATATATATATATATATATATATATATATATATATATATATATATAATGTGGGCTACTAATATTTGGACCGGTATTTTAAATTATTTTGTTATATAAGCTCCAGATTTGGCTTCAGTACTGACTAAACTAATGTATATGCACAAATATAATATTGCAAAGCTTCCTACATCCATATATATATATTGTTCTAAGAATTATGAGATGTAACATTACACGACTTGACATAAAATGTAACTATTGGAAGAAATAGGATCATAACCGTTTTACTCTAAGCATGGATGGAAGTATGGAATTTACAGTGTCTTGTTATAAAAATCCACATATTTTGTAACATGTAAAGTAAGTGCTTTTTTAATAAACAAGATAAAATTCACAACCTCAAAATCGTACAAGCAACAACAAACAACAATGAAAATAAAAATGCAGAGCGCATTGACTTTAACGTTAATCTTACACAAAAACCAAAGCAAATGCGTTGAACTCTTTAAACAAACATTCGATTGTATATTCTTCCGAAAAATGAAAAATCAGGTCAGAGTGCCGAAGTTGGAAGTGTGGAGGGGAAAGGTGCGCCACCGTCCTCCCCAGCAGGCCCCACACAATCTACATCGGCCGCTTCAATATTTAATTAGCACAACAAAGAAGAAGACAGAAGAAAACCCTCTCTGCAATAATTAAAGATCCAGCAGGGATGGAGCCGCACAGCAGCCTGTGGTCCCCCCCGCCTAAGTAATAGATCAAATGAAAGCTGTCCCTATGAACATGAATAATGAGTGAAGTGTGTGGAGAGAGGTGGGGGTCTGGGGTGGGATCTGGAGACCTGGCACTGACGCAGGCCTAGAGACGCTGCCAGCTGCGGGGGGTGGCGAGGGGGGCGCGATTGAAGGCTATAGGACCCTATGGAAGAGATGGCAGGGGGAAGCCTGGAGACGGACTGTATGTGTTTGTTTTGTGCTTCTGTAATATTAAACCTGTCAAATCCAGAAGGTGATTTTAGATCAGGGTTTTAATTATGAAATGACTTCTGAAGTGTTATGGATGTAGTAATTCTTTATTGTAAAGCATTACTATTACATCCAAAATGTGTCATTGTTTAATGGGGACACATGTGACTTTGAACTACAAAACTAGTCATACAGTAAGTGTGAATTATACATCACCTTAAAGCTGAATAAATAAGTTTTCTACTGATGTAGGACAGAACAATATTTGAGCAAGATAAAACAATTAGAAAAAAAAAAATCTAAATATTGAGAAAATCACTTTTAAAATTGTATAAATTCATTTTTTAATTAAGTTTTGATATATTTACAATAGGAAATTTACTAAATAGTTTCATGGAACTTGATCTTTACGTAATATTCAAATGATTTTTGTAATAAAAAAATATCCATCATTTTGACCCATACAATGTAGTTTTGGCTGGTTAAACCTATCAGGACCCTCTTTATAATGTAATTTAAGATAAATATTTGATGTCCCTATAATGATTCTGTTAAGCTTTAGCTAAAATACCTTACAAATAATTTATTATAGCTTGTAAAATTGGCCTCTTTTGTGTTGGCCTAAACATAGCACTATTTGTACAACTTGTGCTCTAATCTTCACACAAAAAAGCATAAAAATCTCAGTCATCGGGCAATATGATTCAATATATAAAATGATGTCATGCCAATGAAATGATACATTAAAGATATACATACAAAGCACCTACCAATGTGATAGGATTCACTCTTATAATGAAGCAGTAAAATTAAATTTTGATTCAGTTAGATTCGACACACTTTGGTTGAATAAAATAGGATTCAATGTAAAAAACAAATATGATCACGTTGTTATTTATTTAACTGTCGGTCTAAATGTAGTTCCTCCCAGACTGACTGTAGGAATATAAAAAAGATTACCCCTGACCCTCCCCAGCAGGCAAACAACAAGACCAGGTGACCAAAATTCAATGTCTAGCCAGCGTTTAAGGACAACGTTATTTTGACGTCCAATAACGATGCTAAATTACAATAATATTTGGTTGATTTTAAGTTTTGTTGGAAAGTGACCAAAATCCAACGTCTGATAGACATCATTGTGGTAACGTCAACACAACGTCAAGGTGTAACATGATTCAAGAGTTCACACTTAGCTGATGATTTATTATAAAGCTTGTATGGCATGCTGTCCCGGGAGAGAGCCCTGAGCTTATGAGATCCTCGAGTCCCCGGGGCTCCCTCCCGTTGCAAGGCGAGAGGCGAGATTGCGCTCAGGTAGATCTTGAGAACTCCCCTGTCATAGTGATTAAAGAGCAGATAGTAGTTCTCTTTAACGAGATAGGTAATAGGTAGGGAGCAAGTCTATAGTGTTGATTAGTCAATAACTTAGGTTGCATGTTTTTAATCGGTGGGAGGAAACCGGAGAACCTGGGGGAAACCCACGTGAGCACGGGGAGAACATGCAAACTCCACACAGAAATGCCTGCTGGTTTGGTAAAGCCTAGAACCATTGAGATTCTTGCTGTGAGGCAACAGCGCTAAGCACTGGGCCACCATGTCACCCATCTAGGAAGGAGGAGGAGTAGGGGTGGAAGGGGGGATTCTTCAAAGCGAATATAACGGTGATACGTAACCTGGGGTATTTGTAGTAGCTTAGGGATCGTCTGATTGGTGCATAGTGAATTTGGATAATGTGAGTCCAGCCGCTAGCAATCATAAGCATGTGATCCTCTCAAAATTAGTTTATAAATAAACTTCACTTAGACGTTATTTGGTTGATTTTAGGTTGATTTTAGGTTAGACATTGTTGTCGGGGTACAACGTCAATATGACGTCATGTTGACATCCTGTGCCTGCGGGGTCTCACATACAGTAAGCTTTTGGTTTTCTGAAAGCTTTATAGTTAGCTGAACAAATAGCAAAACATTTTACCATGCCAGTCAAGAAATGCTCTTTAAAGCATTAAAATCATTACAAGTTAAAATCACTTCTAAAAGTCAATTGACAAAAGTCAGTTTTACCACATTTGCTATAAACACAATAACTTATTTTAGCTTACAATTTTACTAGTACTTGTTACTCTACTCATTTTTTTTTGTTTGACCATTAAAACACTCATTTTACAGTAACTGCTATCCTAAAATATATGAATATGTGGGTTTGAATTTCTACAGACATCCACAGTTTAAAATTATGACCAAAAGTGTAGTGACACTGAACATCCACTGACATCTGAAAACAGTGCACTGATGTCCAAAATTGGTCCTTGCTGATCAGAGGCTGAGACACCAAACCTGTTTGCATAATGTTCGCCGCTGGTCATTCATAGGACATTTGCTTAAGTTATCCAGACCTTTATATTATTATTATAATAATTTTTTGCTTTTAATAATTATTCTTAGGGTTTCTCCTTTTACTGGGATAGGATAGTGGAGAACAGACAGGAAAGCATTGGGAGCAGAGAGAGGGGAAGCATTGGCAAAGGATCTCGAGACAGGAATCGAACTTGGGTCACTGTAAGCACCATGGTGTTATATGTCGGCCACTTAACCACAAGGCTATTGGGGCCAACATTATTATTATTATTATTTCTCATTTTACTTGGTTTATTCCATGCCCTATCAAGAACCCTGAGAGTGCACTACCCCTTGAAACACCCACTCTAACATTCACACATGCACATACACTATGACAAATTTTGTTTATCCAATTCACCTATACCACATGCCTTTGGACTGTGGGGGAAACAAGAGCACACAGAGGAAACCCACATGAACACAGTGAACACAGGCAAACTCCACAGAGAAAGGAATAATACATAAATAAATACATACTGAGAAAATTGCATGTGAAGTAGTCTAAATGAAGTGATGCGCATTACTAATTAATCAAAAATTGAGTTTTAACCTATTTACAGTAGGAAATTCACAAAACATCTTCATGGAACGTGACCTTTACTTAATATTCTAACGATTTTTGGCATAAAAGAATCAGTATTTCTGACCCCTACACTGTATTTTTGGTCATTGCCAAAAATACATCCATGCAACATAAGACACAGTTTGTGGCACAGGGTCACATTTCATACGTTTGATATTTATAGCACGGCAGAAGCATTTAAATAAACCAGGTCTATTAACCCTGGATGAGAGATATATTCTGCATTGCTATTGATGATGGTTTTTATTAGGAAATAACACACCTCAGAGTGCTGTTCCTGACCCATCGGATTTAAGCAGACCTTCAAGCTCTTGTTCATATGAAAAACTGGGTAAATATAGGCAGTCTCTTAACATCATTAATGGTTAGATGTATCATTAAACATACACCAAAAAAAAGCCAAGCAACAACGTGCATGCCACATTTTTGGAGCATTTCTCAGAATTGGGATGAAATTGCAATGGGTGTTCCTGACAGCAGATAGAGGAGCTACTCCAGGAATCGTTAAATATTTAAACACGCTGCGAGATCTCATTAAAATCGGTACAAGCACAGCCCACTCCAAAACCCCCATCAGTGTACAGCTCAGTCATTTTGGATACTAGTCATAACTCAGTGAAGTGTGACACAACACTTATTATCTAAAGCTTCCTTGTCATACTAAGAACATCATATATCATCATTTCCCGTGAAATGAGCCAGACTTTGACGGAGATTCATAAAATCTCGGAGTGATTCGCTCTGCTTGAATTCTGACAGCCGAAGGGGGAAAACAACAAAAAATGGATCGAGGGGAGAAAAAAAGTCAAGGAAAAGAAGAACGTGTGGCGGCTTTACTACACGAATAACTCCACAGAGTAAACACAAAAACAGGATGGAGAACAAACTTGGGTTCTCCCGAGTGCTCTCTTCTACCAAAAATCATGCCAATTAGTTCTTTGTATTCTTAGCGTTACCCTATTTTTAACTGGGATGCCCTCTCATATAAAGTGATTTCCTGTGGTGAACTTGAATCTTCCCTGTATGCCGTTCAAGATGTTCCCGTCCTTTCTCTTCCCCTCAGGAATAAATCAAAGACCACGGCTGCCTAGTTGCTGCGCGGCTGTGTATCTTTTTATACTTGAAAATGGTTTATTTTTGTTTTAGTGCCATTAATGGTGGGGTACGCTTTAAACTTCATCAGTGCCAACCGACGAGATGAAGCGCCGCGTCTGTTTATCCCTCCTCCATCTTCTTGTTTATGTATTTATTGAGAACGCGTGTGATGTACCGTTTTGGTTTTCACTATCCCAGTCAAGCAAAATGAATGTGAGGTTAAAAAAAAGCTAAGATCTTAGATTGAGGAATAATAGAAAAGGTTTAAACAGCTTCTGCTACACATAAATAAAAGCAGAGTGACTTCTTACGCTCTTGTTTGTGCATCAGAGGAAAAGTGATCCTATGAAGAATGTAGCAAGATGTAATAAAGTTCTGGTTGAAAGTGTAGGTGCTTTACTAAAAACACAGAAGAGCGTATCTTTAATTATAACATTGGACAACCAACACCAATTTAGCTGTGTATACATATATCATATATCATTCTCTTTTCAAAAAACAATGGTTCATCCGAAAATCTCTGTAAATGTGGCATTTCAAACCCATATGATTTTCCAATCCAGGTTCATTCTGAAAATGTACTTCTATATGCATTTCTGGAGATCGTCAAATACGTCTCAGGAGGTACGTTTTTTTGCGGTTTTTGTTTTTCGTGAATCCACCAGAGGCCGATGTGTACACTTTTTGAGATCTCAAATTTCTCTTTGCGAGTGCTATTCGTGCCTGCTGTTCTCTCATAAATCCACCAGAGGCCACTGTCGACTGACAGTTTGACTGACTGAATGACTGACCGACTGATCGATCGACTGACCCACCCTCCCCCTTCTCTAAACCCAACCAATAGTATTTTAAAAAGCACAGATTGACCCGCTCACCCACTTCCCTAAACACAACCAACAAATTTAGAAAGCAACTCAGAAAACGAAAAGCCCTCACCTGATTTTTACCACATTCTCACTCCGTTATTTACTTGTTTATTTAATTTTCACTTCTGTCTAACCTGCTTTCTGGAACCGTTCTTCACCGGACTCGAACCCTGTCGTTGTGATCATCTCCTCACTGCACCTCAAGTTCACTGACGTACATAGCGAGCTAACTGGATAAACTGTTAACAGCCAGAAAGCCGTCCATACGGAGGTAAGCGGTCAGCTGGTAAGAGCGAAAAGGAACGGCGTCATACCGCCCTGTAGTGTTCATTTAAAAAAAGAAATGCAGCCATACGTATTTCTGGCTACATAATTCACAATCTCTATATATGTATATAGGGCTACGTTTTCAAAATGAGCCAATGTTGATGATTTTCTTTCTTCCACAAACACAAATTGTGTAGTTCTCTCCAATAAATAGTGGAAGTGTATAAACTTCAAGAACCGCAAAGGTGTCATAAAAGTGGTCTATGTCTTCATTTTTATATGGTTCAAGTCTTCTGAAGCTTTTGTATGAGGAAAAAAACTAAAGGTTTTTTTTTATTCATAACCTTCTGAGTTGTTCAAAAAGCTGACTGTGTTTTTTTTGTGAGCTAATCTTTCATGTTGTTTACTATTATGAATTTTTTAAAATCTAAAATAACTGATTCATTGGGCCATTAAAGCAGGAAATTAAAATAGATATCAAGATTTTTTTGTGAAAAAAGACAAATTTTGAACTGTTTTCTTAAACAAAGCTATAATTTTGGCCTACTTTAATTTGATGAACTTCTTTAGATGTTCTATTGATAGTAAGTGGGTATACCCAAACTTGGGGGATAATAATGGACTGAATCATGGCACAAATAATTACTTTTTTTTTTGGAGCTGAGGTATAGGAAGAAGAACATTGGAAACACAGTTCTTTATAGGAAGAATAAAAAAAAACACTGTAAAAAAATTCCTTCATGTTTTCCCAACACAAATCGATTAAGTTAACTTAATTGTTTTAACTAATTTAAGTAGATTGAACATAAAACAATTAAGTTTTGTTAAAGCTTAAGTTTGTTAAGTTTTGTTTGAGCTCATTTTAAATAAATAGTTTAAACAAGAACTACATTTTTTAAACAAAACATGACAATTCTTTTATTAATAGTTCATTATCATGTTGTTTTAAACCCCTGAAATCTTCATTCATCTTTGGAACACAAATCAAGATATTTTAGATCAAGAAAAGGAACCAAAAACATTGCCAAAACATTCCATGCGTCTTCAGTGGTTCAACTGTAATCATACAAAGCTCAATTTGTGCCAAAAAAATGGAAAAACAAATCTTCCAGATCAGATCAGGGTGTGAGTTTGTGTGTTGTGCTGCTGACTCTAATGGAAATACACAAAACTACCCATAATAATAATAATATATATAATAACAGTTGAAGTCATATGGAATATTTTAGTTTTTTTCTGGACTTTAAACTTCTTTCTGGAGGTCTTTCTATGCTGTCTATAGATGATGAGAGAACTGTTGGATTTAATCTAAAATATCTTAATTTGTGTAAAGATGAACGAAGGTCCCAGGAGACTGGATGGACATACGGGTGAGTAAATAATAACATAATATTTTTTTTTCTGTGAATTAACCTTTTAAATCATAATGGTAATTTGTGAAAATGATTGTTAAACTTGCATACCGAACATGCACAGCTAATTTTTACCATAAAGTATGTTTTAAGTACATGTTTTGAACCGATTTTGCATTAGTTCATCAACAAGATTTCAACACTGAACCTGGGGTGCGTTTCCCAAACAACGACGTAACTCGCGGCTGAACTGTCATAGTACGATACATCGTTTGGGAAAAGAATGATGTAGTGACGAGTGTTTCCCAAAACCCGTAGTTTCTCTGTCGCAGTTCCATCAATTGAACCACTTAAAACGCCCATAATGATGCTCTAAACGGGGTAGAGTACAACTTCTTTAGAGAAGAACCCCATCATTTCTTTGTGCAAATTATATTGTTTTACACGCACACGCATTTAAAATAAAATCCAATGTTAGTTTTGGTAAAAACATGCACTCATTTTCCATATTCATTGAAATATATGTAAATGGAACATATAGGGCCAATGCTTCCTTTACTAATATTATTGAAAATATTACATGTTCTATTCTAAAACATAAAATCACTTACAAAAGCTAACACGCATTCTAATATCATATATATATAAATAAATAAATAAATAAATAAATAAATAAATAAATAAATAAATAAATAAATAAATAATGAGGCTATTTATTATAAAGTGAAATTTAATATTTATTAGGAAATTTTAAAAATCCTTCTTTAATAATATTATTAATAATATTAATGATGATGATGATTGTTATTATTATTATTATTATTATTATTGTTATTATTATTAAGTAGGATATTGTTTATTTATTTTTTTGAAAAGTCTACTTTTACAATTTGACACATGCAAACCACAGCGGAAAGTTCTAACCAACAGGCCCATGTCATATACAGTACAGATACTTAATAAACAACCTACTAAAAATTAAAAGAATTAACGTATGCTGTTTTTTTATTTTCACAAGCTTTATAGATGTAACATAAATTCCGCTTTTAAATAATAGCTCACCTATATCTTCCGCCATGAGGCTGCGTTCAAAATGATATCAATGTTTTCAAAGTGCACTGCGAAGGGAGCACAATTGTAAACATGAAGATCGTTAAAACTGAACTGTAAAAATACTTTGAAAGCAAATTACACCTAAGAGAGATGACCTTAATGCTTTTTTTATTTTTAATAATTCCAACTTTGAATGTTAGAATGTTCTAAACGAATAGGGCATAGGGGGTATAAGTGGGACTAGAACACAGCCAGGAACTATGTTTCTAACTACAGCTCCAGAGGTGTAGTTTCAAGTGCTCAAGTTTGCGATGCAGTTTGCGAATGTTCGTTGGAGCGATGGATCTTGGAAATGGCAAATCAACAAACTATGTTTGTAACGACAGAACTTGCGTCCTTAGTTGGCTAACGATGGTATTGGGAAATGCACCCCTGGTTGTTTATTTCATATTCAAAAAGCAAAAACCAAATAATAATCCTGAGCAACCACTGAAGTAATATTAATAACTAATAACTATTGACGCACTCTAATGACAGCCAGTTGACATGTTATTGCAAAGTGACGTAATCAAGAGAATGTGTAAAGGGGTAATATGTGTAAATATCATAATAAAAAGTTGTCTCAGATGGCTACCTCAAAAGACTGTTTTTTATGATAATTTTTGGTGTCCTTTTTGACATTGTAAAGCATCAGTTTCCATTCAGAGCAATTGTATAAGCATTTTAGAAAATGTACACTCCTGGCATTTGCTTTTCTCCTCCAGTGTGTCACTTCATTGTCGTGGTGTTTGAGAGCAAGCCCTGGGGTGAGAGGGGGGAGATGAATCAAATCCTCGCTCCTTATCCAGAATAAGCTTCATGAATCCCTTTACACCCATTTAGTTTTCTTGCTGTGCGACTCTTCTGACTATGACCCAGACATCTCCCTACTTTAGAGTTCACTCACTCCTCCTGGTAAAATATGGAGCTTATGGCCGTTCATCTCTATAATCATATGTGTGCGTGCTTGGCGTCCGGCTTCAAGACAAGCTAACAAGAACTCGGGCTCCACGCCAGCTTCCTATAGCTCTGTTCAAAACGTCCACAGTGTTATTTTTACACACACACACGTCCACACTCTTTTAAAGGGTAACTGTACTGAATGTCCCTTTGAGGTTGGAAAGCCTTCACGACGTGCATGATTTGAAGTGCTATTATTCCTAAATATGGTTTTATAAAGAGATGGTGTCACAAGGAATAATGCATGCAGTTCATACAGCGAACTGTGGCTCAAATACAAAGCTTAATCAACAAGTCAAACGCTTTAAAATCCCTGAAAGCTGCAATAGCTTTAGGTGGGCTTTATTTAAACAACTTTGGTCTGTCCCAAGCTGAGCTGATGTAAAATTCAATACCCATATCATGATGGCAAATCTTTACTTGAACACCACAGAAGCACATTACCATTTAAAGAGTGTGTATTATTTCAGATATTATAGAATTATTTGAATTAGTTTTTTTAGTCAACATTTTAACAGTTTGGGTGTGCTTGGGTGTTATTGTTAATGCCTCGTTTCCACTGACTGGTACAGTAGGGTACGGTACTGTACGGGTCACCTTTATCAGGGTTGTGTTTCCACTTCAAAATGGTACCCTTTTGGCAGGCGTGGTGTATGACAGACAGTTGCAGTCGGCTTCATTCTCGCTTGAAGTTCACATATCGTATGAGAGGCACTTCTTACTAACTTATATACATACAGTTGAAGTCAGAATTATTAGCCCCCTTTTGAATTTTTTTCTTTTTTTTTTAATACTTCCCAAATTATGTTTAACAGAGCAAGGAAATTTTCACAGTATGTCTGATAATATTTTTTCTTCTGGAGAAAGTCTTATTTGTTTTATTTCGACTAGAATAAAAGCAGTTTTTAATTTTTTAAAAACCATTTTAAGGTCCAAATTATTAGCCCATTTGAGCTTTATATTATTTCGATAGTCTACACAGAACAAACCATCATTATACAATAACTTCGTCACCTTAGAATTATAAGGTTCTTTCTGACATTTTTGTTAAAATTGAGTTATTGACATATTCTTATTAAATGACGGCTTATTTACATTATGGGATGTTATTTATGTTGTTTATATTTTAAGACTTTTTATTAAAAAATAAACAAATGTTACACACATATTGTTTGCTATGGAATGCAAAAACTTTTAAGCTCAAAATCTCAAAATCATTCAGAACGCAGATATAACCTTATAATTCCAAGGTGACGACTTGCCTAATTACCCTAACCTGCCTAGTTAACCTAATTAATCTAGTTAAGATTTTAAATGTCACTTTAAGCTCTATAGAAGTGTCCTGAAAAATATCTAGTCAAATATTATGTACTGTCATCATGGCAAAGATAAAATAAATCAGTTATTAGATATAAGTTATTAAGACTATTATGTTTAGCAATGCGTTGAAAAAATCTTCTCTCCATTAAACAGAAATTGGGGAAAAAATAAACACTGGGACTAATAATTCAGGGGGGCTAATACTATGTAAATATGTAAATACTAATGTATAAATGCTAATTACTAATCTTTCTATAAACAGGATTTGATTGTAGCTGCAGATCAATGATAAAGCGAAACAGCCTACTGTAATGTCTGTGACTGTATATATATAAAAATAAAACATTTATGAACACATACAGAGCCTTACAATCTCTGAAATGTTACATTTCCATAACCAAAACATACATTTAGGCCTTATTTGGGTTTATAAACGATATGAAACATATACAGTCAGCACAAACCTCTCATTTTTATTCTTCACCAGCTCATGTAACGTTAACATCTTGTCAAAAAGTAATTCCTTCATTCCGAGTTCATAACAATACTGAATAATACTGAATAATAGTCCAAAAGGCGATGATAATAATTAAACATGGCAGTTCGTTCATCTTTTAGGTTGCTTAAAGAATCATTTGCTCCTTTGTTTTTTTGTGATTCCTTTTCGCGTTTGTCCATTTCTGAAAGGATGTCGCTCTTCAATAATCACGTGCACGTTTATGATTTTGATTATCATTATGAGCTCAAGTTCGTTATTTCAAATATAGACGGGCAGCGAGGGCAGCAAATAGAGCTCGCTAGAGTAAATAAAACCTCTCACTCTTTCAGATGGCCTTGTAAACAAAAACAAAACACACGGCAGATTTAGTTCTTCTTGGCTTTATGGCTGTTCATCGAGACAATGACATGACTTGTTTGAGCTCGGGTCGATCATGGTTTGTTATTAAATTTATATACACTGTAAATACCCCTGTAAAAGTCGGCGCCAATGGTGTAGTGGTTAATACGTTGACACATGCACTCAGGTGCTCACGGTGACCTGAGTTTGAGTCCCGCCTCGTGGTCCTATGCCGATCCTTCCACTCTCTCTGGTCCCCATGCTTCCCTGTCAATACTCTATACTGTCCTGTCCATTAGAGGTGAAAACCCTGAAAAAATAATTACAACCCCCCCCCCCCCCCCCACCCCCCCTGTAAAATAACGACCGTTAATCAAGAGAAATTTATCGTAGAATAACAAATGTTAAATTTCATTAATTTAAATGTAAATTTCTGGTAAATTTCTGCAAGTTAACGTCTGATATTTTACGATACATTTTTGTAATTTAACCCCAGCTGCTGAAAAAAAACATAAAATGACGGATTATTATGATGTAATGTCTTTGCTGTGTGTTTAAAAATGTCGCTTCCTGTGTTTTCATTCTCCTGGCTTGTGTACGCGCTAGTGACATTTCTCTATAAACCAATAGCATTCAGCTGCGTGTCTAGCTCCGCCTTTTGGTACCCTTTGCAAAGGGTACCCAAAACATGGTACAGTACGGTTCGCTTTTTGGTACCTATTGACAGAGGAAACCACTCAGTGAAAACAGGCCATTAATGTCTTTAATTTAATTAATTTAATTAAACTAAAAGAAAATGAGAAATATTACTTTGAATAAAATACAAGTTAAAATATATATGCAAAAATAAAATTTAGATATTATTGTGAAGCACCTAAAAACAAGTAACAACAAAACATAATAGTATGCCATAGTATGACATAGTTGACTAATGTCAATTTATTTTAAAGAAATTATTATTGTTGAATTAAAAGGTGTATGTATACAGCTATAATTTGCTTTAATTTTTTTTAGATATTTTACATTTAAATTTTGTGGCTAAGAAATAATAATTTGAATATTTTTGGTGTGGTCACAGATAAATTTGGTAAATTTGTAATTTTGAGCCCTGAAAAGTGTGAAATAAAAACTAATTGCAATGTGACACAACCCATTTGCTCATGTTTATTGAGCAAGGTCATACACAACATACAAAAAGTGAAATGAATGAGGAGGCATGTGGACATAACACAACATCTAAATCAAGCAATTTTAGCATGCCAAAGTCAAATTTATACATATAAAATGTATTTTCCCAACAAAAGTGTGGCTAGTGAAAATGGCGAGTGGCAAGTAATGTTGGAAATCTACTAGCCATAGTGGCTGGTGCTCAAAAAAGTTAATGGCAAGCCCTGTAAAGGACTCACCCTGTTCTGGAAAGCAGTATCTCATTTGAATTTAAAGGGATATGCCATATCTGCCAACACTCTTGTTTTATCCTGGGAGTCTCCTGTGTTTTACACCCGTCTCCCACCACCCTCCTGTTTTGATACTTTTCCTGGTAAACTCTCTAATTTGTATGACCCAGTCTAGTTATGAAAAATCACCATTTGTCTATGTTTGTCAAGTTGCCAGATCTTGTACGAAGATCATCATCTTACACAATTGACAAAATATTTAAACCTCGAAGCTTTTTTTACCTCAATCTGGCAACATACGTTGCAACCCAGTTGCGTTGTTGATTTCTGCACAGATTATAGATGCGGGATTTGAATGGCGACAGGATCATTGTTAGTAGTAGTAGACAACTGTATTTTACATCTTATGAAAAAGGACATAATATATCCCCTTTAAACTCTGTTAGTCTTTGCAGACAACCGCACATCCGGACGCATTGTTATAAGTGCCCTATGAAGGAAAGAGAGCAGGAATGGTGTCTCATAAATGCCCATCATGTGCATTACACACACACCCAAACACAGACACATTATCTTATCTGGTTTCTGTATGCAGGGCCATGCAGACTCAGTGGAGACCCTGCGGTTGTAAAGCATCCTGGGATCACGGTTGTGTTTTATGAGCATCTCCTATAGGAGGTATGACTCCAGCACAGTCGTTACACTTCTGCTGCTATCAGGACTCATGCACTCAATCTTACGCTGTTCATCTGTGAACCCATGGTGCTGACTAAACTGAATCAAACAAGAAAGGGCCATCAGAGTTGTGTGCTCAAATACTTTAATTTAATTTATTTATTTATTTTTATTTTCATTCATTTTCTTTTCGGCTTAGTCCCTTTATTAATCCGGGGTCGCCACAGCAGAATGAACCGCCAACTTATCCAGCACATGTTTTACGCAGCGGATGCCCTTCCAGCCACAACCCATCACTGGGAAACACCCATACACACTCATTCACACTCATACACTATGGACAATTTAGCCTACCCAATTCACCTGTACCACATGTCTTTGGACTGTGGGGGAAACAGGAGCACCTGGAGGAAACCCACGCGAACGCAGGGAGAAGATGCAAACTCCACACAGAAATGCCAACTGACCCAGCCGAGGCTCGAACCAGCGACCTTCTTGCTGTGAGGCGACAGCACTACCTACTGCGCCACTGCGTCACCTTTATTTTATTTTTGTTTAGTTTAGTTTTGCTTTGTTTTATTTTATTTTATTGTTTTGTTTTAGTTTAGCTTAGTTTAAATTTTGTTTTGTTTTGTTTTGTTTGATGAAGGATGAATGGATTAAAAGCCCCCCAGGTATTATTTTTTAATATATGTTTTTATTGTTTTATTTTATTTGTGCCCAAAGGTTATTAAGAAATAGCTATTATTTATTTTATTTTATTTTATTTTGTTTAATTTAATTTAATTTAATTTAATTTAATTTTTTAATTTTATTTAGTTTTGTTTTGTTTTGGTTTAGTTAAGCTTAGTTTTAATTTAATTTAGTTTTGTTTTAGTTTAGCTTAGCTTAGTTTAGTTTTAATTTAGTTTTTTTTTTTTTTTTAATTTAGTTTAGCTTAGCTTAGTTTAGTTTTAATTTAGTTTTTTTTTTTTTTTATTTAGTTTAGCTTAGCTTAGTTTTAATTTAATTTAGTTTTGTTTAGTTTAGTTTTGTTTTGTTTTAGTTTAGTTTAGCTTAGTTTTAATTTAATTTTGTTTTGTTTAGTTTAGTTTTAGTTTGGTTTAGTTTAGTTTCATGACGGATGGATGGATTAAAAGCACTATGTATTATCTTCAATACAAGTATTTATTTATTTATTTATTTTTTTCCAAAGGTTATTAAGAAATAGCTTTATTTTATTATTTATTTTTTATTTTTTTTTTATTTATCATTTTACAATATAACAATCAGCACAATTAACAAAACGAATATTCACATTAAGTAGCATCAGAGTATACAAATATAAAAACACATACATCATCAAATCTAGTTTATGTAACTAGATTAAAACAGAAATCAAATAACAGTATATTATGTAGGTGCAGTTCAAAGGGTTCATAAAGGGTAAATAAATAAAATAAATATTCCGGGTTTCTAAAAATATGTTTTGCTTTTTAAACAATATGTTAAATATTCCAAAAATTGTTTCATTTTTTAAGTAAATTGTTATGTGTAATATTTTACTGCTACTTTCCACCATAACTGTTCCTGATTTTGATTGTAATTTAATAATGTGTGCATTTTGTAAAGCTGCTTTGAAACAATCATTATTGTGAAAACTTGAAATATTAAGGCTTTTTATTGTCCATGAAGAAGCCTGCTGTAGAGCTCTGTTCAATAAAATACATTAGCACATGTGTTTGAGCACACACACTCTTCAGGGGATTGGGTGTAAATTGGACATATCAGCGCGGTGAATGTCTGGATGAAGTGTGCTGTCCCCTGCCTTGCGGCTGGACTTCTGCCTGTCCGCCGCTGCTGTATAGACTCATTTGGAGAGCTCGGCTGGGACGAACACTGAAGGTCAGACTGAGAAATGCCTGCAGCAGTCGCCCCTCACACATGCTCTCTTTATTTCTCAGTCTGCTGGTTATAAATCCTCTGGCTATCAGGTGCGGTGCCCCTGCTGGCACTTTCTGAGCACCGTGTCTCAGTCCCTGAGCAGCCGATGCTGTGACAGACAGTGAGTGTGACTGAGCATACTGACGCTCGCGCTCTATTTATTAGATTGCAGTGTATATAACTGTTTTTTTTTGCACAGGTCTGACTGTCCTTGAGACCTCCATTAGGCCAGCAGACCTACTTGAACTACTTTTAACCTGACACACAAACCGGCCTGATGCCTGTGTATGTAGCAAAACTAGTTAAAGAAACACACCACTTTTTTTGGAAATAGACTCATTTTACAATTCCCCTAAAGTTAAACAGTTTTATGTTACGTGTTTTACCGTTTTTTCATTCATTCAGCTGATCTGCGGGTCTGGTGAGAGCACTTTTAGCTTAGCTTAGCTTAGCATAAAAGAGTTTTGGTCATTTACCTGTTTAAAGCTAAACTCTTCTGTCGTTACATCATGTACTAAGGCCGACTAAAAATGAAAAGTTGCAATTTTCTTGGTCAATATGACTAGTAAATATAGTCTAATTCCGGCTTAATAATCAAGGACTTTGTGGGTGCACGATCATCACTTTTTGTCCAGTCTATTTAAAAAAAAAATCAATCGCACCAATTGCGTTTTCTTCTAGGCACTGTTGCTTCACGCAAGTAAACGGGAGCACGCGTGCACTTTTTGACAATCGTGCGCATCACGTCACTGTGCGCGAGTGATCACGCTCTCATTCGGTATTCACCTGCTTTCTTTTGCTTGCGCGAACAACAGTTATATTTGTCAGTCGTGCTGCTTCTCAATTCTAAGATCACATTTGCACGAATATTGGGCCATCATTTTTGTGGAACCCTGCTTATAAGAAAACTACAATTTAAAAATTATTTTCAACCAGCCAAAGTGGCTAGTGGGTGTGGTTGTCTAATCCGCCACAGCTGAAATCTACCTGCATTTGGCGGGCTGGCGGGTGTTAACGTCAAGCCTTGGTTCTTTACATGGTAACCTCATGCAGCCAAAATGTCAAAAAAAACCAGTAGTGGATTAAAAGTAAAGCATTACATGTAACAACCTACCAGTATACCAGTGCACAAAGCATTGGTATTACTTCAGAAAGTGTTTGGAAGTGTTCCTTTTTGGTGATTAAGTTCAGGATAAAATGTATTTTCCACATAAAAGACTTTGATTCACCACATTCATTTTTTAAAATGAAATTCAACCACCATGTTCTTAGTTGCTTGAATGTTCCAATAAAAAAATTACTGTCTGTCATAAATTAGATTTATGCGCAAAACTGCAATATTGCATAAAACATTTTCGAATAAAGCATTTTCAGTTTCCATTTAGAATAAAGAAATTATTAAATTCCATAAAGAAAGTTTCCATAAAGAAAACAAAAAAGTCACTTCCAAACTGGTGCCAAATATCAAAAAGAAAAATGGAGTTTGCTACATTGACAAGCCACTGTGTGTCTTTTTTTCTTATATTATAAATACTTGTTTTTACTTGTTGTTGAAACGCAATGAACGTGTGGTGGCTTTTGGAAGCAGGAGACCACTCTTTGAAAGCGCAGCCAAGTAAAAGTACAAGTAATTGTGGAAACTTGTTTTAGCTAGAATAAAACCAGTTTTTAATTTTTTTAAATTCATTTTAAGGTCAAAATTATTAGCCCCTTTAAGCTATATATTTTTTTGATAGTCTACAGATCAAACCATTAACCTAGCCTGCCTAGTTAACCTAATTAACCTAGTTAAGCCTTTAAATGTCACTTTAAGCTGTATAGAAGTGTCTTGATAAATATCTAGTCAAATATTATTTACTGTCATCATGGCAAAGATAAAATAAATCAGTTATTAGAAATGAGTTATTAAAACTATTTTGTTTAGAAATGTGTTGAAAAAATCTTCTCTCCGTTAAACAGAAATCGTGGAAAAAAATAAACAAACGGGGCAAATAATTTATGGGGGCTAATAATTCTGACTTAAACTGTATATATATATATATATATATATATATATATATATATATATATTAGATTAGATTTAGATTAGATTAGATTCAACTTTATTGTCATTACACATGTACAAGTACAAGGAAACGAAATGCAGTTTAGGTCTAACCAGGAGTGCAACAGCAGCAAGTGCAGGATGCAGGTATAAGTTATAAAGTGCAGTTATAGAAAAACTATGGTGATATTTACAAATGGATGTACTATGAACATTATATACAGGTTGTGTTAGCTATGAACAGAGATTTACAATAGATGGATAGATGTACAGGTTGCTATTAATAATCAGAAGTGTGCAGATATATAAACATAATTACAAATGTATATGTACAGTGGGTGTGTACATAATTACAAATGTACATGGGTATGTACAGTTAGAATAAATGAATCAGTGCAATGAATATGTGCAATTTTTAAATGTGCAAATGTTAAATAGTGCAGTGATTATGAGGAGTTATGAGGATAGTGGGGGTGTATCAGGGGGGGTGTATCAGGGGGGGTGTATCAGGGGGGCAAACAGTCAGTGGGGGGCAGTGGGGGGCAGAGTTCAAAAGGGAGACAGCTCTGGGAAAAAAGCTGTTCCTTAGTCTACTGGTTTTTGTCCGGGGGAGCCTGAAGCGCCTGCCAGAAGGCAGGAGAGAAAACAGTCTGTGAGCAGGATGAGAGGAATCCTTAAGAATACTGCGTGCTTGGCGCAGACAGTGTTTCCTCTGGATGTCCTCTATGGTTGGCAGTGTGGTCCCTGTGATGCGTTGGGCAGTTTTCACCACCCGCTGCAGTGCCTTACGCTCCGCAACAGAGCAGCTTCCATACCAGACTGTGACACAGTTCGTCAGGATGCTTTCTATTGTGCAGCGGTAGAAGTTCACCAAGACGGCTGATGACAGCTGGTTCTTCTTAAGTTGCCTTAAGAAAAATAGGCGCTGGTGAGCCTTCTTGACCAGGCTGGAGGTGTTGGTGGTCCAGGAAAAGTCCTTTGAGATGTGGGTCCCCAGGAACTTAAAGGATGAGACAGGCTCGACGGCCATCCCATTGATGTGGATGGGATCATGTGAGCCTGTTCGTCCCTTCCTGAAGTCCACAATGAGCTCCTTGGTCTTGTCGGTGTTAAGGAGCAGATTATTGTCGGTGCACCAGGTGGCCAGATGCTGTATCTCCTCCCTGTAGGCAGTCTCATCATTGTTGCTGATTAGACCAATCACTGTGGTGTCATCTGCAAATTTGATGATGGTGTTAGAACTGTTCACAGGCCTACAGTCGATGGTAAAAAGGGAGTAGAGGAAGGGGCTCAGCACACAGCCCTGTGGTACACCAGTGTTGAGTGTGATGGTGGTGGAGCAGATGTGGTCTGATCTCACATTCTGAGGTCTGTTAGTCAGAAAGTCCATAACCCAGTTGCAGAGAGACGTGTCGATATCCAGGTCTCTAAGTTTGATCATTAACTTAGAGGGTATGACAGTGTTAAATGCTGAGCTGAAGTCAACAAACAGCATTCGTGCATAGGTGTTTTTATTGTCCAGGTGTGTGAGTACAGAGTGCAGTGCTATGGAGACTGCATCTTCTGTGCTCCTGTTGCCACGGTAGGCAAACTGATGTGGGTCCAGTGTGGATGGCAGAGAGTCTTTCAGATGTGCCAGGACCAGCCGCTCGAAGCACTTCATGATGATGGGTGTGAGTGCTACAGGGCGGTAGTCATTCAGGCATGTTGGGCTGGAGTGTTTCGGCACTGGCACAATAGAGGTGGTTTTAAAGCATGTTGGCACAGCTGCTAGGTTAAGGGACAGGTTGAAAATGTCTGTGAATACCCCAGCGAGCTGTTCTGCACATGCTTTGAGGACGCGCCCAGGAATACCGTCTGGTCCAGCAGCCTTACGCACATTGATCCGACTCAGTGCGGTGTGGACTTCTGAGGAGGTGAGTGTGATGGGTGAGTGGTCGGTTGAGGAAGTGATCCTGGTGTAGGGTTCTTTATTGTCTCTTTCAAAGCGGGCATAAAAGTCATTAAGCTCGTTCAGGAAGGAGACGTTTGTGGCTGTGGGTGTGGACTGGCTGGGTTTGTAGTTGCTGATGGCCTGTATGCCCTGCCACATGCGCTGAGGATCAGAGTTGGAAAAGTGCTCCTCTAGCTTTAGCTTGTAACAGTGCTTGGCCTTTTTGATGCCCCTCTTCAAATTAGCCCTGGAAGTGCTGTAGGCCTGTGCATCCCCTGATCTGAAGGCAGTGTTGCGTGCCTTCAGCAGGAGGCGCACCTCCTTGTTCATCCATGGCTTTTGATTTGGGTATGTGGTGATCTGTTTCTGGGTTGTCACACTGTCAATGGTGGTGTTGATGTATTCCAGAACAGAGGAAGTGTAGCTGTCAATGTCTGTGCTAGAGCCACATGTGGCCTGGGAAGCAAACATACTCCAGTCAGTGTGTTGAAACCTGTCCTGGAGTGTGGAGTCTACCCCCGCTGGCCACACTTTGATGGTCCTCACTGATGGCTTCACACGGTTGATGAGGGGTGAGTATTTGGGGCTGAGGAACAAAGAAAGATGATCTGATTGACCCAGGTGGGGGAGGGGGGTCACAGCGTAGGCTTCAGCCATGTTTGTGTATACATGGTCCAACGTTTTGTTTCCCCGTGTGTGACAGAAAATGTTTTGATGGAATTTGGGGAGCACTGTCTTTAAGTTTGAGTGATTAAAATCCCCCGCAACAATAAAAGCAGCCTCCGGGTGAGCAGTCTGTTGTTTGCTGATGGCTGCATGAAGTTCTTTCATTGCCGACTTAGCATCAGCATCGGGAGGAATATAGGCGGCAGTAATGATAGTTGAGGTGAACTCGCGTGGCAGATAAAAGGGTCTGCATTTGACCATCAGAAATTCCAGGTTAACAGAGCAATGTCTCCCAACGATGACAGAGTTTGTACACCA
This sequence comes from Danio kyathit, assembly GCA_903798195.1. Taxonomy (NCBI): domain Eukaryota; kingdom Metazoa; phylum Chordata; class Actinopteri; order Cypriniformes; family Danionidae; genus Danio; species Danio kyathit. The sequence continues at coordinate 41,900,003 of LR812535.1, forward strand.
AGCTTTGTTAATATAGATGCATAATCCTCCGCCTCGGGTCTTACCGGAGTCATCCGCCGTTCTGTCTGCTCGGAATGTGTGATGCTCAGTTAAAGATACAGCGTTGTCTGGTATCCCGCTGTTTAGCCATGTTTCTGTGAAAATCATGACATTACAGTTCCATAATCTTTTGCTGTGGTTGATGCGCAGTCGAATCTCATCCATTTTGTTCACCAGGGACCGTACATTGGCGAGAAAGATGCTGGGTAAGGACAGCCGGTGTGGTGTTAGCTTTAGCTTAGCTCTTAGCCCGCCGCGCTTCCCCCGTCTTTGTTTACGGTCGCGCCGCCGCCTTCGAGCACTTCCGCCCGGCTGGGCAGAGCGCTCTGCCTCGGGTGTTCTAGCGATGTCCGGAATGAGTCGTAGATTGCTGATAAAACTGTCCGAAATGCACAAACCAATATCCAAAATCTCCTGTCGGGTGTACGATGTAAAGGCATTACTGTTCTGCACGAACAGACCCGAAATGAGCAGGAAAAACACTGCAAAACTGCAGAAACTGGAAAGACGCTGAGCCTCGCGATGTGTACGCGCCGCCATCTTGGTCATTATATATATATATAGTGTGAATGATTAATATGTGCTGGGCTAATCAGTTATTCCATTAAACAGCAGTTCTTTTAATTATCCCATACCATTAATAAGGTTTAAATTGAGATCATTTTGACACTTACCATTACGTGTTTCTTTGGTTTGGAGCTGGAATTCATGTATATGTTGCTATTGTGCAACTATTGTGCGCACATGTTGGATAACTTTATTTATTTTGGATTGTAAAAACAAAATTCTCCTATGAGAGTGATTATAGCACCTCCTGATGGTGAATGCGGTTATACTCATGGCAGGTATTATTTGGTAGTTTGGTCATTTATTTCACTAATTTGGCAACCGGCAAACGTCATCTGGGAAACGGGTTGAATTTCCACTTAATAAAAAAACATTAGTGTTCGATTTGGGACGACACTATATACATATACTATGCTGTTGAGTGTGTAAGTGCATAAGTACATAGTGCATAAGTACATAGTGTGCCATTTGGGGCGCAGCTATAGACTGAACTTGAGGCCGCAGGTGACCCGGTCCGATAAACTTACTGCACAGACAGCATGACTGTCCTTCTCGAAACTACAGATGGTGACATGGCGTTACCGCAGTATATATTCACAAGTCTTCCTCGACTTCAGCCTTCATTCCAACGCAGCCGCGCTAACCGAAAGCAGAAGACGTGTCTCTATATCAACCTCTCGCAACACATACAACCTCTCCAATGCGGCGCCTCGTGATATTTGCAAACAAGTCATATGAATCATAATTTTTATTCTTTGACAGTAAAGGAGGGACGCCGCTAAATAGCGAAGAGTAATGATTTTGATGATGAATTTACTTGAGTAAAAGTACATATCTTTAAATGTACTCAAAAAGTAAACGTTAACCAACAATTTTACTCAAGTAAAAGTAACAAATTAAATGTAATTTAATTACAGACTTTGGCTAAGGGATTTTAGAATGGCCAAAATCACATCTTAGATATTGTGCAATGTGGTTGGTCTGCTGGTTTGTCGTTTTACTTCTGTCCCATCACGTCCATTTGTATCATCTTATAATATATTAAAACAAAATCACCTGACTTTTTTGATGCGCATACTGGAATTTATTCAGTAAATATGCTTCCATCATAGTTTATGTAAATGTTTTCTTAGCGGAAAAAAGTTTATTCAGTTGTGCACATTTATGTACATTAAAATTTATGCGCATCTTGGTGTTTCCATTAAGCAATTTTTATGCAATATTCCAAAATATACATAAATATAGGCGGATGAAAACAATGAGCCAAAGATTGAACAGAAATGGCGACTGCTGCAGCAGCACAGTGGGTGGAAACATGCAGATTCCTATGTCACTTGTGGTGCATTTTTCCATATGCTTTCAGAAAAAGGCTTACCAAAACAAAGTTACAGGCTTGTCCTTTTTTTCTCCACATACTCTGGGTTGGCAGATGCACCAGGGTTCCATCAGACATGGGCATTATTGTGTCTGCTGCTGGCAGAGCAATGCTGTAATTGGCACGAGTGAGATGGACGTCCCAGTGGGTTCACATGGGGTCTCGCTGCTCCTCGTCTTTCAGCTGCTCCTGTTACACCCTGATGTGCTGAGACGATCGTGCTGTGGCCCGTCTGTCAGTCCCGCGGTCAGACACAGACATCCTGACCGCTGCTCTCTCCAGTTTCCATGTCCTGGGCTCAGTGTCCTCTGTGACCATGAGACGGGCGGCAATACCCTTCAGTTATTAAAAATAAAGAGCTCAGCGCTGGCTCCAGCTGTCAAGATCAATGATCTGATAGGTTTATCATAACAGAAGGTTATTAATGCAATTTTCACGGATTATTTGATTAATTAGGAAAGACGCTGTTGTGCTATTCCTTTATAGAAATCAAGAACTGATGAGTGCAGTTAAGACGTATAAGAAGTTACAAGATAAGAGCTCATTGTTGTTATTTAGACATATTTATTAGATTATAAATCTCAACCAGTGGTGGAGGTAACGAATTACATTTACTCACATTACTGTAATTAAGTATATTTTTGGGGTATTTGTACTTTCATGAGTATAATTTTAAGTCTGTAATTTTACTTGTACTTTTTAAAATCACAATTCGTTACAGAGTACTGAAATTAAATTAATATTTCAACCACTGACTTCGGGAGCCAATAAAAAAAATCTCATCTTAACAGACCAATGAAAAGCCTGGTACATTATTTGAACCGAAAAACATGTTCAGGCTACTGTAGATTTACGTGAGCTGACCGTCATCATACAGTCACAAAGTTATCGACTGACATATGGAGATTCAAGACAGCAATAATGAATCTGAAGAACGCAGAAATGAGGAAGAAATAGCAGAGGATGAATGGCCACGGCCACACCTGGAGGAGCTGTTCACCTACAGGTACATAGGGAAGAAAGGGGACAGCTGTGCTGATGCAGTGTGAATGACTGTGTTATCATCTAAAAATGCTAATTAAATGTATGCCTAAAACTAGATTATCGCATAAAAGACGTGCGAATAAAGCAGCATTTCTGTCCAACAAGTCAAAGAGAACAAAATCGCCACTTCCTGATTAACTGGTGACAAATATCAACAGTAAAAACTGTGGTAGTAGAAGCTGCGGGAATATATTATCTTCATTTAATAAATGACTTCCATCCAGAAGGCAATCCTGACACGCGCGCTGGCATTTGAAGGCACGAGACACAGAGAATTTTGACAATTCTGTAGGTAATTAATAATATAATAACACTAATACTGAAATGGTTAAGGCATTTTAGAATGACCAAAACAACACTTTAGATGTTTCACAATGTGCTCAGCCTGCTGGTTTGTCCATTCACACACATTTTCAAAATGTATGTGCATCATGACGTTTCCATCAATCGTTTTTTATATGCATATCCAAAAGGCGCATAAAATAAGTAGATGAAACCTGCCCTCTGCTGTGCCATCCGGCTAACACAGGGTTGCCGCGTCTTAAAAAGTCTAAAATTTAAAAGTATAAATTTTACTTTTACTAAATTTTACTTAGGCCTTAAAAAGTCTTAAATTAGCTGTTCTAGGTCTTAAATATTTTTTGCACAGGTCTTATTTTTCCCATGTCCATGTAATGCTACATCTAATGCTCATTTAAATTCATTTTTGTTGCTGTTGCTTGGTTTTCGTGGTGTTGTAGTTCTTTATTTCACTAGCCCAAATGTAATTTGCGGTATTACAACTACAAATAAGACCAACATGCAATAGTGCGCGCGGCGAATGTGACTTCATCGCTGTGTTTGCGGAGGTTCGCTTTGGGTGCGTGCGACATGATTTCGGGTGAACAGTTCGCGCGGCGCCGCATTTGATTTGAGTTGAATATGAATCACTTTGTAAAGATTTTGTCTGAAACACTACGACTGTACAGACATCCTAATGATCCGACCATGCGTGATCATCATAGAGATAACCAGATGACCAATATGGCTAGAAATTACAACAGCCAGGAGGAAAATGTTTTGTTAAAAAGTTTGGAAAACCTGAGGGATAAGTTTGTTAAAATAAAAAAGATGCCATGGCAAAAGTGGAGACCCAGGTGGTTTTAATATTACAGAATATGTTTTTTCACTATTTATAGTTTTTACACTGATGTAACATTTTGAAGTTAAAACAATTTAATAGCTACAAACTAAAATTAAATAACAAATTATGTCTTTGATAACTGGAAAAGAATATTTGAACCTATCAGTTTACAGTATACTGATGCCCAATTTATAGGCTTTATTGGTGATAATGGACAGCATTATTGGACAATTATTGCCTTTTCAGTAGAGGACAGAAAATAGCCAGACAGTAATGTGTGAATTGTTAATTGGGCAAAATAAAAATAAAAAAGTTTCTTGCCATAATAAAAAATATAATTATAGAGCAACCCATTTTCTCTTGTCATTGATATTTAACTTTAATAGGTAAAACTGTCCGAGATATGAACAAAAGAGAGGGATGCATCAAAGTTTGATTTAAAAAATCTTGAATGGTTATAAAACTTTATAATCATTCATTCATTCATTTTTCTTTCGGTTTAGTTCCTTTATTAATTTGGGGTCGCCACAGCGGAATGAACCGCCAACTATTCCAGCATATGTTTTACGCAGCGGATGCCCTTCCAACTGCAACCCATCACTGGGAAACACCCATACACACTCATTCACACACATACACTACGGACAATTTAGCCTACCCGACTCACCTAAAGTGCATGTTTTTGGACTTGTTGGGGAAACCGGAGCACCCAAAGGAAACCCACGCGAACGCAGGAGAACATGCAAACTCCACACAGAAACGCCAACTGACCCAGCCGAGGCTCTAACCGGTGACCTTCTTGCTGTGAGGCGAGAGCGCTACCCACTGTTTAAGTTTTAAAAGTATGAAAGCCTCGTATAAAAAAAAAAAAAAAGTCAAGTATAAAAGCCTCGTCCGTTCGTGATGTGCGCGCACAGTCAGCGGAGGTGCGAGATGCGGCGCCAGGCGAAAGTATCAATCAGCCTTAAGATGTTTGTTTGTTTTTTCCTGTAGTTCAATGGTGCATTTAACCTGTCTTTAGTACTGTTCAATTTAAATAATTTTATTTTACCACAAATTTTGTGGTTTTGCATTTTCTCTCACGTGTTTTTGATATTGTGATATAGGTCTTAAATTTAATACTTAATGGTCTTAAAAACTCCTAAATTTGACATTATGATATCTGCAGAAACCCCAGCCTGATCTCACGAGAAAACGTAAGTATTTTATGTTTTGTCAGTTTAGTGGCTAATAGTTCAGTCGTACGAAAATGTACGACTTTAAAAAGGAGGCGTGGCACCTAACCCCACCCCTAACCCCAACCGTCATTGGGTGATGAGCAAATCGTACTAATTTGTAAGAATTAGATCGTACGAATTCATACAAATTAGCCACTAATCAAAAAGTTACGAATTGCCGTGAGATTGCGTTGGAAACCCTGTTACAAGACTTCAGTCTCTAATCTGAAAAAACCCATTATGGTAAGAAGACATATAACTTCATTTGTGTGATATGTAATTCATTTATTAATATGTTTAGGCACTAGGCAGTGTTGTTCTGTGGTTTCTGACGGTTCGTTTGCGCGATTAGGTAATTAGCAAAGTTTCTCCATAATTTGCACGTGTTTTTTCTAATTAAATGGTCTATTGATCGTACAGATAAGAGAGGCATCATTTGAAATTATAAAGAGTCTATTTTTATTTGTGTATATTTCTGTTGTCTTTATACTCACAATAGCAAAACATTGCTTTTGTAAAATAATCGTGGCACGCTATTGATAAGATAATCATCAGAAGAACATGTAAATCCATCATCATTGTAATACAGACTGTATTAATTCATTAAGGATAAGTTAATACTGTTTATAAAGTTACAAAAGTGTTTTTATAAAACTTTTTTTTATACAACTTAATTTTTGTGAGGTTGTTGGTTAAAGCCCTGACAGAGTCAGCTGGCATTTCTGTGTGGAGTTTGCATGTTCTCCCCATGTTGGCGTGGGTTTCCTCTGGGTGCTCCGGTTTTGATTCATATACAGTATAAACCACACCTGACAGTTCAGTTAATGCTGTTTACATGGTTTCAAAAGTGTTTATAGTATTGTTAAATGTGTTATGTAAAATGTCTTTTATTGCCTGGATCTTGTCTGATTCAGCAATTATGGATAATTCCACCAATACCATCAGCTAAAAAAGTAATTTGTACTCAGTAATTTGAGTAGTTTTTATGAAGAGTAGTTTGTACTTTTACTTAAGTACTTTTTAACACCTGTACTTTTACTTGTAATTGAGTATAATTTCAGCAATGTAACAGTATTTGTAATTGAGTACAAATTTTTAGTACTCTTTCCACCACTGATCTCAACTGTTCAGGGCATAACTTGCCTAATGAAAGCAATACACTGAATTGAAACTCGAAATCAAAAAATAATAATAATATGTATATACAGTATATAAAAAGTTTAAGAATAGTTTGTCACTTGTTTTTCATTTTAATTGGATATACACTACTGTTTTTTCAAGTTTTTTTTAAACAAATTTATTCTGTTCATCAAGGCGGCATTTATTAAATGTAAAAAATTGTTAATATGTTAAATATTTATTAAAATTTTAAATAACTACTTTTTATTATTGTATAAAGTTTCTAATAAAATTATTACTCCAGTCATCATAGTTTGTTTACTATTACCATGAATAATAATAATAATAATAATAATAATAATAATAATAATAATAATAATAATAATAATTATTATTATTATTATTAGAGTGAAGCTGAAAATTCATCTTTAAAACCACTGGAATAAATTATTAAATTAAACTATAAACTATTTTTGAACAGTTATTTTATAATGCAATAACATTTCACAGTTTTACAATTTGTACTGTATTTTTGATGAAATAAATGCAGCCTTGGTGAGCAGAATAAGCTTATTTTAAAGCATTTAAAAATCCTACTGACCCCAAACTTTTGACCGGTAAACAGAAAAGCACATATTATTTTAACTTTTTCATCTGGTTGTCACTGTTAAACCTCCAATAGTGGAAATTGTCTATGCATAAATGAGACAAAATCAATCATTTCACTCTCTGTGAAAAACAATTTATTTTTTAACTACACAAAATATATGGCATATTTCCTATTCTACTTTATTTTATGTGTATTTGATGTTGTAGTGATATCAAAAATGTCTTTTTTTACTGTGACCTCATACATTGTGACTGAGTTTAGTAAAGATATCTCCCTAGCAGGCACATGCGTCAATATGACATCAGATTGATGTTACATGACATGGGATATTGAATTTTGTTTGGTTTGATTATGTTGACATCAGAACCCAACGTCTAGCAGACGTCAATGTCCAACATAGTACAGACATTGCATTTTGGTTACTTTTCAACACAACCTAAAAACAACAAAAGTGGTGCAAAGAAATAAATTACAAATACTCAAATTACTGTAATTGGGTAGTTTTTTGTAGTTTTAAAAATGTGTACTTTTACTTTCCCTTGAGTACATTTCTAGTGCAGTTGGTACTTTACTCCATTACTTTCCTTCAACCTGCAGTCACTACTTTATTTTTTCCTGTTTATGGGAATTAGAAAAATCAGTTCTGTGATTCCTGTCCAATCAAAGCACACATAGAAAGTAAATCGCATCATACTGAACAACCTCAAGACATCAGGCGCTATATAAATGCAAACAACTGTTTGAAAGCATTAAAAGTGTCCAAGAAGATGTCCAAAATCTTCACATGTAATGATCGAGAGACCGTTTAGACTGCATGTGATGATGAGATGAAGGATGTTTACTGTATGATGACCGAAATGGCCTTAACTATAACTAAATGCACTACAGAATGTTACGTTTACACACACACAAATGACATGTAATTGCATGAGCTTTTTACAGCGTAATACTCACTACTTACTACTCTTGAGTACTTTTAAAAGGGCTAATTTTTACTCATACTTTGAGTAATATTGACAACAGATACTTTTACTCTACTTGCACTACATTTTTGGGCAAGTAATGGTACTTTTACTTGAGTATGATTTGTCAGTACCCTTTGCACCACTGCCAACATCTAATGATGTTACAGCTTGATGTTGTGTGGATGTTACCAATATGATGTCATCAGACGTTGGATTTTAGTTGCCATTCCTGATGAATAAATGTCAGTATTTGACATCAATATGACATTGGTTTAAGACAGGGCTATTCAATTAGTTTGTCATGGGGGGCAGTTCATGAAAAGCATCCTAAATGAGAGGAGGGGAGAGATATTACTTGAATGTACTGTAAGTGATGAAATAAGAGCAATATAAGAGCCCATATGCTGTATTTTTGCTCCCTAAGACACCCACGTTGGCTATTTCTACATTAAAACGTTAATATGTTGTATATTGAACATCACTGCATTGTACAATAGGCTTTTTTTTACAAACATATTCAAATGTTGTATTTCGAAGCACAACAAATTCAGTGTATTGCTCAAGTAGGCTTCTTCTACATTCAGACACATTCATATGTTAAGTTTTAAACTGCGTAACAATTAGGGTTGAAACGATATTAGATTTTGGTTGTACGATTATACAGTAGTCTGAAGAATAATCATGGTTTTACGGTCATCACGATTATTATGCAATTATTAAATTGAAAACACTACTAGTTTAGAAAAATCACAAGAAACCTGCTTATATTTTAAAGTGTTGTTTATTGCTGCTCTGCTCAGTAACCAAATACAGCACACAATAATAATAAAAACAAACAATAGCCCATTTCTCTCTTTGGGCTTAATAAATGAAAAAGTTTTTGATTTAAACATGAGTGATAATTTTACAACGAAAATAAATGACAGAACAATGAATAAATGAATAACAATAAAAATAAATAAAAAATTGTATTTGTCTAATGTTAATTTAAGCTATATATTAGCTAAGAATTTAAATGAACTGTTGTTATTATCTGCGTTCATACATACATAATTATTTTAAGAGTTTGTAATAATTCGTCTAACGTATCTTTTGTTTTTCCACTAAAAGCCACGCACATCTCTCACCACTACGGTGTGAGATAATTTCTACTGTGACGTGAGTGCTCCAATATGCGCACGTCTTAATTGAAAAAAATGAAATTGCGTGCGGAAAAGACACAATATGTGAATGGCCTGCTGCTATAGTTAATCCAATGTGCGTGTGTATTAGCCTCAGTATAAGCTTGGAACTTTAAACTAGTGCACAGTTGGCATAACTTTTTTAGTTGCAGCAGTTTTGTTCCATGCAATAGAAACGCGGTGTTGAGAAGACTTTACGATTAATAGAACACTTATGAATTAAGCGCGGTTAATAGTGAAATCGGCTAATCATTGCACCCCTATTAACGATATACAAACATATGTAAAGGTTTGTGGCTGCCCGCTCCACTCGCTTAATGTTACTAGACTCACTCTCTGTGGAGCCTTCAACTGCAGCTCATGCTGTATTGAACAGACGCACGTCACTTCATAACTATATCGACCGTTTTTCGGCTGATCTAAATTTATTTTTGATGTCTTGGTTCCACTATTTGGAGGGCCGGAACAAATTGCCTCGGGGGCCGGGTTCGGCTTGCGGGCCGCCAATTGTATAGCCCTGGTTTAAGATGTTGGCTCAACATTGGATTTTGGTCCCTTTCCAACACAACCTACAATCAACCAAATATCCACATCATTTTACATCGTTATTCAACATCAAAATAACATTGTCCTTAGAATGAATCCTTCCTGAATTAAAATGACCTAAATTTCAAACTGCACAAAAGTCCATTTTAATGATTCTCGGTAACTTCTGAATGTTACACTTTTGTTTTGGAATGGCCTGTGGATGAATAAACAATACATTTTCATTTTTGGATGAGTTAAAATGTTTACTTTCACCTTAAAACTTTTCTTTCTGCTATCAGGTCTGTATCTCTTTTCTACTCATCTGTCTCCTCATCTTTCTCTCCGGCCCCGTGCTGTTCAGCCTGCCTTGCCTTTGCCCTGTCAGTGGGGCTGCAGGGATAAACTGTGTGATTAAGCAAGCCCGGCTGTGAACAGAGGAGAGATTGGAGCAGCTGTTCTCATAAAAAATGCAAGCCAATGAGACTTTCTTCCAGCCAGAAATCATCCTGCAGTTTAATGCATTCATTTTTTTTGCTAGAGAAACTTGCCCCAAGCCATTTTACAATGCCTAGGTCTTCACTCTAGGTGAACACGGAAAATGAATCATTACAAAACAATGTTACAATGTTCTGTAGGAAAAAATACAGAAGATCATACATTTAGGTTACTGGAGGTTTGAAGTACTCTAGGTTATTATGGTTGTGCTGTAAAGATGGGCAAAGTTCTATCAAATCTATCAAACTCCCATAATGCCTCATGTTTTCACATACAACACTGTAACCAATTTCCTCTAGAATCTACAGTAAGTTACTGGTAGCAGTTTGCCAGTAATATACTGTAAATCAATTACAGCAAAAATACTGTATTTTTGTTTACAGCACCATTTATCTTGCTGTATATGTATTTACAGAATTGCATGTATCTTTACTGTAAGATATACAGTAACTTTCACAACGAAACTATAATATACAGTAACATGTCACATAACTGCCCTACAGTAAGATACAGTTCATATGACAGTTAAATGATGTGTAATTTACAAAAAACTGTTAACAGTGTAACCGTCCTGTTAAATAATGTCCCATTTCCTAATTAAATATGATTTTTGGTAACACTTAGTTTTGATCATTCAGAAAGATTTAGAAAATAGCAACTTTTCATTCCCGGTTGGTCTTAGTACACAATGTTACAACAAAAGAGTCCTATGAATAGAAAACTTATTAAAATTCTTATTTTTAAGTGAGAGGCTAATGGTCTAATCTGAATCAATGATCTATGCTAAGCTAATCTAAAAGTGCCTCCGTCAGACCCAGAGTTGCATTCGACCTGACTGAATGGGTTCAAAAATACTCTGTGCGATATCCAATAGATATCAGCAAGCTACCAACTCACACTGTATGGGAAGATTGCATGTGATGTAAAGCCAAAGCTCACAGTTCATGTGCTCACACTTTTCACTCACATTTGTTCAGCACCAATTTGACTACTCACACTCTGACACTGGGATCCATTAGGAAGGGCTTTCCCTATGCCCTAACCCCTTCAGAGGGTCCCTCCGAAGGAATTAGAGGATAGGGATGAGCCCTTCCAAATTGAAGCGATGCAACTGATGTGGGTAGGTCACATGATTACGGGAAATGGCGGATGTAGTACGTCCAATTTCCATTCATACTGCTAACATTCATACTGTATTGAACACACTTTTCTAATGGTCATGTAGAAAATTCAAATTCAAATGTATTAGCTACTGAGTAGTAGACGATTTCGGACGCAGCCAAAGTGGTCAGTTTCTTTCAAGTGCCCTTTAGAGGGAAATATATTGCATTTGAAACACCGTGAGTATGAAATCAACACGTCATACTGTAGCTCCTTCTTCTTTCTCGTTTAATGGTGTATTTACATCACCTATAGGGAAAGAGTGTGAAGCTCAGTGGAAAGGAAGAAACACAACATATTTTTTATCTTGCAAAAAATATGAACAGAATATCCAGCCTGATCTCGTATTTTACGCTTTGTCAGTTTAGTGGCTAATTCGTACGAGTTCAGTTGTACGAAAATGTACAATTTTAAAAAGGAGGCGTAGCACCCAACCCCACCGCTAACCCCAACCGTCATTGGGTGATGAGCAAATCGTACAAATGTGTACGAATTAGATCGTACAAATTCATACGAATTAGCCACTAAATCAAAAAGTTACGAATTGCTGTGAGATTGCGTTGGAATATCATACACTTTTAGCTGATTCTGTGCTTTCTGGAATATAATTTTAAATATTGCACCCTTTTGAACCTGAAAGAAGTCTGTGCAAGTTCAACTATTGGTTCATAGTGCTGATTTAACTGTGTGATTCCCTCATGAGGGCTGACCAAAATTTCTGACATGTCCAAAAAACATCTGACCTTCCGATTGCCAATTGGGAAAGTTTAATATCTTCCATATTCCTCCTGTACACTGCACAAACACAGGACAACAAAGATACACGACCAAGCTGAAATTCAGCCTGGTTCAAAGAAGGGTCACACAAGTCAGAATTCAGCTTAAATTTGGACCCAAAATCAAAGTGTATGTTGGGCTTAACTTGAGGGAGGAGTTGTAAAATGACCCTATTCTAAAAAAAGTTTTTTTTAAAATTGCATTTGGTCTGAACCCAGCATACTCTTTGTTGTGGATTAAGAAATGTAATTTGTAATTTGAACTGTTTCAACTAGGTAGCAATCGACCAAAAGTGTCTACACTATGAAAGCAATCTAATTAAATTTGATTTTACCCCTTACGAAAGTAGTTTAAAGGTTAAAAAATGTTTTAGATCTTATTATACCTGTCATCTGCTTTTGCTCAGAATGACAAATGAAGAGTTTAGATTCAAAAACCTCTAAATGCCATTTAGATTTCAGATGGAATTTTGACGTTTTTGCATCTGAACTTTTCAAATATGTACCTTGATACACTCAAAAATGTTTGTTGAAATTACTTATTTAAAATGAGCTAAACAACTTTTTTTATGTTCAATTCATTAAAATTTGTAAAAATTAATAAGTTAACTTAATTTGCTCTTGTTTTCCCATCACATATAGTTGAAGTCAGAATTATTAGCCCCCTTTTGAATTTTTTTAAAAAGTATTTCTCAAATGATGTTTAACAGAGCAAGGAAATTTTCACAGTGTGTCTGATAATATTTTTTCTTTTGGAGAAAGTCTTATTTGTTTTATTTTGGCTAGAAAAAAAGCATTTTTTAATTTTTTAAAAACTATTTTAAAGTCAAAATTATTAGCCCCTTTAAGCTATACTGTATATTTTATCGATAGTCTACAGAACAAACCATCGTTATACAATAACTTGCCTAATTACCCTAACCTGCCTAGTTAACCTAATTAACCTAGTTAAACTTTTAAATGTCACTTTAAGTTGTATAGAAGTGTCTTGAAAAATATCTAGTCAAATATTATTTACTGTCATCATGGCAAAGATAAAATAAACCAGTTATTAGAGATGAGTTATTAAAACTATTATGTTTAGAAATGTGTTGAAAAAAAAAAAAAATCTTATCTCAGTTAAACAGAAAATAGGGGAAAAAATAACAGGGGAGCTAATAATTCTGACTTCAACTGTATTGATTGTGTGTAACCCAGCACTTTTTACAGTGTACCTGGTGAAAACAGGCCTGAACAGTCTACTAATATTCCACTAATTCTCTGATGTTATGTATAATTAGCAGAATGTTTAAAATTAAACACATAAAATAAATAAAAAAGTACAGTAAGTAACCCAAACACAGGCGCCATGCCATAGCTCTCCACATTTAAATTAATTAAAAAATCTATGTAAATCCATAAATCAGTTCCAGAATTTGTATGGATGCTAAAAATCTGTGCAGAAAGTGTGCAAAAAGCAGGTTTCACCTAGGCCTATCAACACACAATCAAGGCAACTTTCTGTTTTTAGTCCTGTGGTGAAAGGCAGAACACATTCAGGACATTCTCTCAATTTTCTGCTGACACTTCAAAAAAGAAGTGAAACATAGAGAAAGGGAGCGTAGCCTTTAAAGTGGAGAACCAATGAACTGTACAAGAGGGCAACTTAAACAGGCGGTGTGCAGAACCTCCCGAATCAATCACCATCCACTGCAACCCCCCCCCAGGAGCTTCACAACCAAAATATGAGCGCTAAGACTGTGCCTTTGCACAAGATAAGCCGCCATGTTACATATTGTCAACACAGGATGCCATTTCTCTCGTACTGTCTAGGCTTTGTGAAGTTTAAGGGGATTTCCAGACTGTATGGGCAAACTCTGGTTTCCTTCAAGCAGCTGCTAAACAAGGGGGTCATGGAAAGAGGAGGAGGGTTTCTGATGGATCGCCGATTTCACCTCTGAGACGGACTCCATTAGCACACCTCCTCTGTGCATGCAGATAAACACACGTGCATGCACCAGAGAGACGTTCAAACCTGGGTTACACATCAGTTTCTTAGTCTTGCTTCAGAACAAAGCGAGACATTGGCCATATGTGTAAGCTGATTTAATGTTACATCAATATATGTACATCATATAGGTACATCTTCCTTCATCAACGTGTCCAAATGGTTTGGGAATGCGCAGTCCTTTGACAGTAGATCATATCTGAATGCAAATTCTTATTCAGATTAGACTAGTTTTCCAAAAGAATCTGTTTCATATAGACAAACTTTTTAAGTTTTAATAAATAAACTCCCTCAGTTATATACTGTAATAATTATGGTAAATGCATGTTTTTTTTGTTTTTTACGTCAATACATTTAGCATTTACAGGTATGACTTTCTGTGATTGCTAGGTAAAGACCATCACTTCAAACTAGGCTAAAAACTACAAACATACACTAACTGACGAAAGTCTTGATACCTGTTCAAGTTTTAGGAACAACAAATAATAACTTGACTTTTAGTTGATCATTTGGTATCAGAAGTGGCTTATATGAAAGGCAAAGGCCTTTAGATTATGCTTATTTTACCAAAATAAAATATGATCATTTGCCTTGATTTTTAATTTTTTATTTAGGACAGTAAAGTCTGACTTTGCTTAGACAAAAATCTTGTCACTTAACAGAAATAATGAACAGTATAGAATATAAAGTCATGGTGCAGTTGAAAAAGAATTAATATTGTGTATGACTCCCATGAGCTTGGACGACTGCATCCATACATCTCTGCAATGACTTATTAATAAAGCCATCTGGAATGGCAAAGAAAGCATTCTTGCAAAACTCCCAGAGTTCATCAAGATTCTTTAGACTCATCTTTAACGCCTCCTCCTTCATCTTACCCCAGACATGCTCAATAATGTTCATGTCTGGTGACTGGGCTGGCCAATCCTGGAGCACCTTGACCTTCTATGCTTTCAGGAACTTTGATGTGGAGGCTGAAGTATGAGAACGAGCACTATCCTGTTGAAGAATTTGCCCTCTCCTGTGGTTTGTAATGTAATGGGCAGCACAAATGTCTTGATACCTCAGGCTGTTAATGTTGCCATACACTCTGCAGATCTCTCGCATGCCCCCATACTGAATGTAACCCCAATCCATGATTTTTCATTCACCGAACTTGACTGATTTCTCTGAGAATCTTGGGTCCATGCGGGTCCCAATAGGTCTTCTGCAGTATTTGCGATGATCTGGATGCATTCAACAGATGATTCATCAGACAAATCTACCTTCTGCCACTTTTCCCAATGATCATCTTGAAGTCAAGTTATTATTTGTTGCTCGTACAACTGGGATCGACAACAAGACTTTCGTCAGGTAGTGTAGCTAAATAAGTTACAAACAAATGTCAGGAATGTTAATAACAAAAAAAAAAGGTCATACTTTATTTCAAGATACAATAAGACATTTAGCTCAATTAATTACTAATTAGCTGTTTATTAAAAAAGTTATTAAGAAAGTAGTTGGGTTTAGGTATTGGGTAAAATTAGGAATGTAGAATAATATCATACTTTATAATTACTGATAAACAGTCAATATCTTAAGTAGCCAGTAGGTAATAGTGTGAATTATTACTTAACCCTAATTGTTACTTCGCGTTTTAGCACATTTACACAAAAAGGTATTGATTAAAAGTATTGATAAGATAAACACAGATTTGAAAACTGTAAAGGATCAATTTTCATTTGTATAAATTCATATTTACAACAAATCAATATCTTTTTGTAAAATTTTTTAAAAAAAGAGTGTTTCTCTTCATGTGTCTTCTCTCAACATAACTGAAAAACTTGTCAAAAAACAAACAAACTGCTGAATCTTTGTAAATATTTGCTTCACAGACATGAGAAACATACCTGGATAAAGCCTGAAATCTAGCCTAAGCTGAGCAACCGTGATCTCAGATCTCTCAGGCGGCACTGCATCAATAATTGCCATTTGTTTATAAGCGATATCACCACATGAGCTCAGGACTACTTTGGCAAACCTTTGTCAAGTACGACAACACGTAGTTACATCCAGAAATGCCAGTGAAAACTGTACTGTGCCAAAACGAAGCCCTATGTTAACAGTATCCAGTATCCGACTTCTCTTTACTCGGAGGTATCTGAGATGGACCATCACATAGTGAAATATGTACTGCGGTCAGATGAATCAGTATTTCAGGCATTTTTTGGGAGAAATGAACGTCTAAAAACAAGTCCAAAATTCCGGTTCTGTTATGGTATGGAGTTGTGTCAGTGCCCTTGGCAAAGATAACTTGCACTTCTGTGATGGCACCATTAATGCTAAAAAGTAGATAGAGATTTTGGAGCACAATATGCTGCCTTCTTTTCCAAGGACTCCCATGCATATTTCAATAAGACAAAGCAAAAACACATTCTGCACACATTACAAAGTCCTGGCTGTGGAGGAAGAGGATACATGTACTTGACTGGCCTGCCTGCAGTCCCGACCTGTCTCCAATAGAGAATCTGTGGCGCATTTTGAAATGCAAAATGCGACAATGAAGATCCCATAATGTTGCCCACCTTTAGACTTGTTTGCAGGAAGAATGGGACAAAATTACACCTGAAACACTTCATCACTTGGTGTTTCTGGCATTTATTTTATACATACTGTATTAGAGCTGAAGATCTTTGCCCAAACCTGACAGGACCCGGCGGGACCCGACGGGTTCGGGTGGGTTCGGGTTTAATTTCCATCATTTTAGAGGGTGTCGGGCCAGGCTTGGCTTGCGCAGTAAATGAATAGTCATGTGATGCATTTCGATTAGCGCGAGAAAGTAATCAAATCGTTTGTTACAACATTAAAACCCATCCCTGCAAAGGTAAAACAAATGATGATGGAGAAGTTAAAAAGAGTTAATTTTGACTGCGGTCAGGCCAGCCGCCAGTTCAGAAGGAACGGTCATTCTAGCCGCCAAGGTATTTTGGCGGTCACTCATACACTGCGTATTACGGTAGAGCGCTAAACAGCAATGTATGTACAGCAAGCTGACAGGCAAGATGACGAGGTCACTGGCTACACTGAAACCGCTGTCATGGAAAATTAAATGGATGTTCTTGGCTGGTAGAAGATGAACAAACAGTCCTAACCAAAACTTGCAAAATTAGCCAGATCAGAACTATGCATCTCGGCCTGTAGCAGCAGCAGTGAAAGGGTGTTCGGTGCTGCTGGATGCACCATCCTGAGCGCAAGACATTTACAGTGGATTCAATAATGTTCCTCCACAAAAACACATAGCCTAATCTTGGTGAGTAAAGGGTTTTTAAATTATAAATAAATATTAATTAAACCATAAAATCATAATGTAGACAGAGTATACAGGCTAATGTTGCATTATTCTTTTAATATTCAGCTTCACCATCGCCTTAAGGCCAGATTGTGGAGAGAAGTGACGAAACAAATCCTGCAGAGCCTTTATCTTAATTTCGTTATTGCCAAATACCCGTCATAATTTAGAATTTATTTTAATTTAATTTGTTAAGAAAGACTTCTTTTCATTGGTGTGTTGGCCAATTTAAAGGCTAAGTCTATGTACCTATGCCTATTTAGAATGCTGAGATGTTACGATGTTACAGAGGACTTATTTTATTTCTTTGTTCCAACTTCCAAGTGGCCTATAGCCTATGTTTGTTACAAATAAATTATGTTAAAACATATATATGACTCATTCTTGAAAAAAGGCAAAAGAGCTGTGTGCATGTGCACATCTGAATAATGTCGGGCTATAAACGGGTTCGGGCTTTTCAAAGCTGTCAATCAAAATGTATCTGTCGGGCTCGTGCCCTATGGGGCCTAACTTTCATGGCCCGATTACAGCTATACGTATACTGTATATGGATATATTAAACATATATGAACATATGTTTCCGCCATATATGTGTAAATATATGTTTTATATGTACATATATACGTACGTTGTATACATATATGAACATATGTTACTTTAATGTAACATATGTACACAGTAATGTTTTAACTTAAATGTGTGATGTGAATAAATAATGCTCATAACTTCATTCAAAAGAATTCTTCTCAGAAATCTCTTGCAGATTAACCAACAGATTCAAGTTGTTCAGTTTTTTTTACTATGTTGACCAAAAAGATTTTGATTAAATTTGATGGTGACTTGTTTGAACTCTAAACACACATTACAACCTGTAGTATTTTTTAGTCGATTATTAATGTGACCACACCTAAAGGAAAAACAGGTAAGAAATAAAGAAAGAAAAATGTGTTTTTCTATAGTATCTAGTGCCGTCCAGGTGCCTCTTAAGCACTATGCAATTATACAGAGGTCAGTGTATATCTTTGTTAATGGACAGCATTAGGAAAGGGTGTTGTGTTTTAAGTACAATAAAAGCTAATAGTTTCTCCAGGGATTGATATTTAATTGAATTTGTCTGCAAATAGCTTTAGCCAGCGCAGCCAAGGAAAGGTTTGTGCCATTGTATGGGGTCAATTGCTCTACAATTTCATCACATTAGCATAAGCACACACTATACTGATAATAAATAAAACTGATTTTGCCATCATATGTGCTTAAAAAAAGACATTACTGGGTTCCTGGGACACAGCTGCACACTCCAGAAGCCCCGCTTGAGTGTCACGCTACCCTAAACTGATTTATGAGAGTTTTCCAGTTCCTCATAAGACCTCTCAGTGATTAACGGCAGCAATATCAGGTGAAATGTTCCCAAACAGTTTACATAATTCACTGTATTGCTCCTAAAATGGCATTGTTGTCACTTAGTGGATTATTGGAGGGAAGACTTTACCCTCACCGCTGCGCACAGTAGCGCAATGGTGAACCGCATATAGTCAATAAACCAAATGGCCGCCATGAGGAACAGATTGTGTTGTTAAAGCAAATGTTGTTTGTAGCACTCACACACTAGCAGAAGTTCAGCATAAAAACAGCAATAATGCGCATGTTTCAAAGATTTATGGATTCGCATCCCCCTTACTTCATACATACAAAATATTGCTAAGTAACAAACAGAAATAGCAGCACTTTTGCCTCTTCTTTTCTTTACAAGCATGTGTGCCGCACTCATATTGAGTAGATATTATGCAAAATAGCATCCAAAAAACACGAGCTTGGGGTTTATAGCAGTAAATGAAACTTTTAAAAGGCCTTTACAGACAAATGAGAGTATTAGCATAAACATTATGTGCTAAATCTATTACATTATTGTCTTAGCTACAAAGTTGTGTACCACATTAGGTTCAGTTTACCTTAAAGCATCACGCTGCTGTCTATTGTATGAATTTTACAAAAGGAGTGTTTGACACTTGCTACTAGCTTTAGCATACTTGCTTGAAGGATTTTGCCATGTAGGGAACACAAAAACTGCTGTAAGCGTAAATAATTTTTATACATCATTTGCTATAATAACAAATGGATAGGGATTGGTTAAAGATTCCCTAGTGAAATATAAATATGCTTAGTATACATCCAGACTAATTGTCAGTATATTTATTGTGTTAATGATTAGTTAACCTAAAGTGTGCTATATTGGACAGAATAATTTTGCTAAATATATTTTAGCTGTAATAAAATTGCATTAAAGTACAACCTTAAGTGTATTTAGTGTACTTTTGTGTGCTTAATTGGAAAGTATTTTTAGTACACTTTAAGTTTAATATGTAAGCTTGTTAAGTATGTATGTGTACTTAGAAATTAATTTAGAGTAAGTTTAAAACACACATGCAATATACCATAAATATATTAGCTTTCTTACTTAATAAATACATTACATGCAACTTTATTAAAAATCAAATACACACAATGAACAATTACCGGTCAAAAGTTTGGGGTCAGTTTTATTATTTTTATTTTATTAATTTAAATAAAATTATTCTGTTAATCAAGGAGGCATTTATTAAATGTAAAAAAAAAGTTACATTGTTAAATATTTATTTATTACTTATTGAATGTAGTTTCAAATGAAAATATTACTCCAGTCATTATTGCTTTTATAATAATAATAATAATAATTCCTTACATTTATATAGCGCTTTTCTAGACACTCAAAGCACTTTACATATTGGGGGGAATCTCCTCATCCACCACCACCAGTGTGCAGCATCCACCTGGATGACGCGACGGCAGCCATTTTGCGCCAGACCGCACACCACACACCAGCTGATTGGTGGAGAGGAGACAGAGTGATGAAGCCAATTATGATATGGAGAGGGTTCGAAGGCCATGATGGACAGAGGCCAGTGGGCAGATTTTGGCCAGGATGCCGGGGTGAAACCCCTACTCTTTTTCGAAGGACATCCTGGGATTTTTAATGACCACAGAGAGTCAGGACCTCGGTTTAACGTCTCATCCGAAAGACGGCGCTCACTGTGCAGTATAGAGTCCCCGTCACTATACTGGGGCATTAGGACCCACACAGACCGCAGGCTGGGCGCCCCCTGCTGGCCTCACTAACACCACTTCCGGCAGCAACCTAGCTTTCCCATGTGGTCTCCCATCCAGGTACTGACCGGGCGCAGCCCTGCTTAGCTTCAGTGGGCGACCATGTGAGAGTTGCAGAGAGCTAGCTGCCAGCTATTACTATTACCATTAATAATAATAATAATAATAATTAATATTAGAGTGATTTCTGAAGGATCATGTGACTCTGAAGACTGGGGTAATAAAGCTGAAAAATTCATCATTAAAATAATAATAATAAATTATTAAATAAAGAATAAAATATTAAATCAAATTAAATGATAAACTACGTTTGAACAGTTATTTTATAGTGCAATAACATTTAACAATTTTACAGTTTGTACTGTATTTTTGATGAAATAAATGCAGTATTGGTGAGCAGGATAAGCTTAGTTTAAAACATTTAAAAAAATTCCATTTTTAACCCCAAACTTTGGACTGGTAGTGTATTTTAAATATTATGATAAAGTTAATTGCATAATATTTATGACCTTGGATTGGAAGTTATACTTTGTCATATTTTATTACTATAATGTATTTAGGTTTGAGTGACTTAAAATACATTCATTTTCAAAATATAATAAAATGGGTTTTCAAGACATTTTCCTCTTGAAATACAGGATGAAGCCCATGATCATATAGTATTTAAAATAAATATATGTTTGCATACACTTTATTTACAAATGTTTTAAATGGGCTTTCAATGCAATTGAGATATTTTATTATTTCTAAAAGCAGTAATGAACTTAATTGCAAGGATGAAAAAGTACACTAAAATTACTATGGAATTTAACAAAGTATACAACTTCTGTTTATTTAATAATGTGCTTTGAAGCTAGGCTTTTGATACATTCTTACAAAGTTTATTTTCAAAGGATAATTAAAATAATACTAAAATATATTTGCATCAAATGCTAAATAAGTACACATTTAATTAAAGTACATTTTTTCTGAAATATATAGAAAATCTACTAAATTACAATTATTTTAAAGTATGTTAAAGGTTGTATTGTAAAAATATATAAAAGTATTGGTTATATACTTTCAATATATTCAAATTAAGTAAAATTTCGGTTAGTATACTTGCAATGTACTATTGAAATTAAAATATATCTGCAATACAACTTAGCATACTTATTTTTCACAAGAATTTCAATGGTTAGTTATGAAATAAAAGTATTATCAGCCATAATTAGTGATAAATCACTGTGGGCGATTTGAGTTATAGCTAAAGCCAATTGTGGTTTATTCAGACAATTGTGAAATCCAAAACAGACAACACTTCTTGCTTGACCATGAACAGCAGGCATGACCATGAAATCCAGGCATGAGCAAAAGACAAGACTCACCAACAAGAGGACATAGATCAAACATAGCACTGACAAAGTTAGACAACCAGACAATAAAACACAAGGGCTATATATAAACTGTATGAATGACAAGATAATTCACATGATAAATCAAACCCATCAGAACTTGACAAATGATATGGCAGAACCAATGAAATTCAGACTCCAGACAAGAAAAGCACATGACATAAACACATGATACAAGATAGCAAATCAGACCATGACACAACAGAAAAAAAAATACTACATCATTGTGATAAAGTATTGGTACTGCAAGCTGGTGTTAATAGATAAGGTGACACATTTTATGGACCCTTTTCACATTTAACGGTCATCAGCATCTTAAATTCTTAAAAGTTTTTAATATTTTGAATTTTTTAAAAGCCTAAATCTGTCTCGTAAACTATATGACTCTATAGTTCATATGTCACTCTGAAATACAACTCATGAAATACAATCCATGAAATAATTCACACAGAAAGGTCTCCTGGTTCAGCCAGGACTAGAACCAAGGACCTTCTTGCCGATGTTTAATCAGAAATATTTTATCTTAGCTTGACTTTAAAGTATTTGAGAACACAAAATACATTAAAAGTAAGGTTATATCGTTTGAGCATCAATATCGCAATGTGTGTATCTGCAATAGTCAAATCGCAGGATTAGATTTTTTAGATCAAAAGATTAAAAGATAAAGATATTTTTAATTATTTGTACAATGATGACCATTATTTTACATTTGATTGTTCAATTTCTGTACTTGAATACAGTTTGACTCCCCCAAAAGATCATAAAAGACTTATTTTTGCTTGTAATTTATTATAATTTATACAGATGCACTGCATAGAAAAATTCTTGATCATCCCAGTCGATCTAAATTAATGAAATCTTTTTAAATAGAGCTAATCATACTCATATTGCAATATACAGTTGAGGTCAGAATTATTAACCCCCTGAATTATTAGCCCCCCTGAAGATCTTTTTCAACACATTTCTAAACATAACAATTTTAATAACTCATTTCTAATAACTGATTTATTTTATCTTTGCCATGATGACAGTAAAGAGTATTTTACTAGATTTTTTTGAGACACTTCTATACAGCTTAAAGTGATTTTTAAATGCTTAACTAGGTTAATTAGGTTAACTAGGCAGGGGTGCGTTTCCCAAAACCATCGTTAGCCAACTAAGGTCGCAAGTTCCGTCATTACAAACATAGTTAGTTGATTTGCTGTTTCCCAAATCCATCGTTCCAACCAACCTTTGCAAACTGCGTCGCAAACTTGTGCCCTTGCAACTACACCTCTGGAGCTGTAGTTAGAAACATAGTTCCTGGCTGTGTTTTATTCCCATTTATCCTCCCTATACCCTATTCATTTAGAACATTCTAACATTTAAACTTGGAATGACTAAAAATAAAAAAGTATTAAGGTAATATCTCTTAGGTGTAATTTGCTTTCAAAGTATTTTTACAGTTCAGTTTTAGCAATCTTCATGTTTACAATTGTGCTCCCTTCGCAGTGCACTTTGAAAACATTGATGTCATTTTGAACACAACCTCATGAAGAAAGCTATAAGTGACCCATTTATATTTATGAATTTATGTTACGTCTCCAAAGCTCCAAAAAAACATAGCATACATTATTGCTTTTAATTGATAGTGGGTTATTTATTAAGTATCTGTACTGTATATGACATGGGCCTGTTGGTTAGAATTTTCCGCTGTGGTTTGCATGTGTCAAATTGTAAAAGTCGACTTTTCAAAACATAAAAAATAAATAAACAATATCCTACTTAATAATAATAATAATAATAATAATAATAATAATAATCATCATCATCATCAATATTATTATGAAAGTAGGATTTTTTCATTTCCTAATAATAAATATTAAATTTCATTTCTTAATAAATAGTCTCATTATTTATTTATTTATTTATTTATATGATTTATACATGATATCAGAATAGTGTTAGCTTTTGTAAGTGATTTTATGTTTTAGAATAGAATATGTAATATTCTCAATAATATTTGTAAAGGAAACATAGGCCCTATATGAGCCATTTACATATATTTCAATTAATATGGAAAATGAGTGCATGTTTTTACCAAAACTAATATTGGATTTTTTTTTAAATGCGTGTTTGTGTAAAAGAATATAATTTGCACAAAGATATTATGGGGTTCTTCTCTAAAGAAGTAGTTACTCCACTGCGTTTAGAGCATCATTATTGGCGTTTTACGTTATAACTAACGTGGTTCAAACGATGGATCTGCAACAGAGAAACTACATCGTTCTTTTCCCAAACGATGCATCGTACTATGACAGTTTAGCTACAAGTTATGTTGTTGTTTGGGAAATGCACCCCAGGATAGGGTATTTAGGCAAGTTATTGTATAACAATGGTTTGTTCTGTAGACTATCAAAAAAAATATAGCTTAAAGGGACTAATAATTTTAACTTTAAAATGGTTTTTAAAAATTTTTTAAACTGCTTTTATTCTAGCCGAAATAAAAAATTAAGACTTTCTCCAGAAGAAAAAATATTATCAGACATACTGTGAAAATTTCTCTGTGAAACATTATTTGGGAAATATTTAAAAAAGAAAAAAAAAAATCAAAGGGGGGCTAATAATTCTGACTTCAACTATATCGCATTAAAACAAAATTTGCAATGCCAGATTTTTCCAATATCGTGCAGCCCTAATTAAAAGCATATATTTTAAATAATAGTATGGATAAATAAAATGAACAATTTTATATACAAACATTTGATAATGCAAGTTACAAAGAATCACTTTTATATATTTTTTATCATATTATTGATCGTGGTAGTCATATGTTGTTAGATCGCAAAATTTAAATTCTTATAATTAAGTATTATAGATAGTCCTTATGCAAATAGCTAAGTAATTACTTACCAGTTAATAGTTAAAGGAAAAGTTCACTTTATATCTTTTTCTCTCCCGTCACTTGCTCCAAACCTGTAGGAGTTTCTGTCTCTGATAAACATAAAAGTAAAGTAATTGTGAGAAATTCTTATAACCAAACAACTAACCACTGATTTTGCAGCATTGCATTAAAACCTGCACACATTGCTTAAAGGATCTTTTCTATGTTCCTTTTAAATGTATGCATTCAATCATGTACTGTAGATGTTTAGATCAGCCCCTTATAAGGCTCATTGCGGATACATACCGCACATTTCTGTAGAGCACAAGTTATGTAGCCAGAGGTAAGTCTGGCTGCATTTTGTCTTTAAAATGAACACTACAGGGCGGTATGACACCACCAATGGCTTCTGTTCCTTTTGGCATTACCAGATGACTGACCGCTTACCTTTATATGGACAGCTTTTGCAGTGTTACTAGTTTGCCTAGTGGATCACCGAGTATGACGGCAGACTTGGGATGCAGAGCAGAGTTGCGACGATAGAATTTGAGTCTGGCGAAGAACATTTCCAGAAACTAGGTAAAACTAAAATAAAAATAAAAATAAATAAACAAGCTGAAAACGTGATGAAGTCACATGGCCGCAGCGGCTTTTCTTCTTCTAGATGGCTTTTGAAAACACTATCATTTGGGTTTAGGAAAGGGGATGGGTGGGTCAGTCAGTCAGTCAGTCAGTCAGTCAATCAGTCGACAGCAAGCTGGCCTGGTAGGCTGAAGTGTATATTGCGCCCTCTGGTGGATATACTTGAGAAGAGGATGTGCAAGAAATTTGAGATCATCAGAAAGTGTACATAGCGGCCTCTGGGGGATTTGCAAAAACAAAAACTGCAAGCAGACGTACCTCTGGTTATGTATTTCGATGTCCCCAGGAATGTAGACCTGGATATGTATCCCCAGTGTGAGAGATTTATTTTAGATTTATTTCTGAATTTATATACTACATGGGCTGTTTGTGCGTAATATGTAAATACATTTGTCTCATTCGAGGAGCATTAAAAAAATTGTTGATAATATTGAACTTTTTTTTTCTAACTCTGAGCCACCTTTGACTTTATTTTATTATCATGATTAATAGGAGCTCACTTTACTCTTTACACATTAAAAATAATCTGGTCAGGCTAATAAAAACTTATCAAACCAATAAACTACTGCAGCAGATTTGATCTCATCTTGTTTGCTGATAATAACGCTCCCATAAACAGATCCTTTCTCCCTGATATCTCAATATCTGTCTCTGATATACTGGAAGAACTCAGTTCAGGCAGCTGGCTGGTATTAAACCTGATCCCCTGGTTCCCCAGCAGCTTTGGGAGGCCAGCTCATAATAAAAGCATCTCCACTGACCACAGCCCAGTGGGAGAGGATGGACTTCAGCCAAGCCAAGCGCTCTTTTGCCAACCACACCCCAGCCGTGGCATCTGCTCCGCTCCTCCATCAGCTCCAGTCATGACGGCGGCTCACGTTCAGATCCACGCTTATTTGCTCACCGAACTGCATGTGTTCAAACCTCACTGGTGTCATTAGAATAAATAAACCAATCGTGTGTTTCAGGGACCTGCTCAAGTTACAAGCTCATACGAGGCAGAGCTTCGTTTTTGTTTGGATGGGGCTCGGTCCAAATTGGAGATTTCCCCTCCAATGCCTCCGATTTATGTCGAAACATATAAAAGCCCTTGTAGAGCGCTATAGGTCTGCTCTGGGATGGACTGAAAGCCCATCTCAGTGTGTGTGGACAGCTGCTGTTTTATGTGCTAGGCTCGTTTTATCACCGGCTTTACTTTGTGTGAGTACATTAATGCAAGGGATCACACAGAAACAAAGGCAGGCATGAATACTGGAGAAATGCACACACAAATGCGCCCCTGTTAATCTTTACAGCAAAACATAAATGTGTCTTTGCAATTTCAGATATTGCACTGAGAAACAATCATGTAAGCACCATGGTTGGGTGAAACTCAGTATTTAAGAACTGGCGGCTTTTCTGTTTGGCTGATTAGCTGGAATTTGTATTAAATTAGCAACGGTCCACTGGAGATATAACAGGAATATGAATTAAAATCAGAGGGATTTACTGAACTTCAATTGAAAGAACTTCTTCAAGATAACTTTGATTTTTTAAGCCTGATTTATGTTATTTAGCTCTGATGTACACCCAATTCTGAACTTTTTGATTTAGTGGCTAATTTGTATTCATTTATACAATCTCATTCGTACAGAAATCAAACTATGGGGTTTATGAGCACACCTCCTTTTAAAAATCGGACATTTTCGTAATAATGAAATTCTGTTAATTTTTACAAATTAAACACTTTTCTGAGACAACACAACACCCATTCTTGTCTTAGGACAATTTTTAAAAAACCTTTGAAAATCCACATCAAATGTTGACTGTGTGTGTATATATCTATATACAGTGCGTCCGGAAAGTATTCATAACCTTCACTTTTTCCACATTTTTTTTATGTTACAGCCTTATTTTAAAATGGATTAAATTAATTAATTTCCTCAAAATTCTACACACAATACCCCATAATGACGATGTTAAAATTGTTTTTTGAAATTGTTGCAAATTTATTAAAAATTAAAAACCTGAAAAATCACATGTACATAAGTATTCCCAGCCTTTGCTCAATAATATGTTGATGCACCTTTGGCAGCAATTACAGCCTTAAGTCTTTTTGAATATGATGCCACAAGATTGGCACACCTGTCTTTGGGAATTTTTTGCCCATTCCTCTTTGCAGTATCTCTCAAGCTCTATCAGGTTGGATGGGAAGCGACGATGTACAGCCATTTTCAGATCTCTCCAGAGATGTTCAATAGTATTTAGGTGGGCTCTGGCTGGGCCACTCAAGGACATTTACAGAGTTGTTGTGAAGCCACTCGACTGATATTTTGACGGTGGGCTTTGGGTCATTGTCCTGCTGGATGATGAACCGTCGCCCCAGTCTGAGGTCAAGAGCACTCTGAAGCAGGTTTTCATTCAGGATGTCTCTGTACATTGCTGCATTCATCTTTCCCTATATCTTGACTAGTCTTCCAGTTCCTGCTGCTGAAAAACATCCCCACAGTATGATGCTGCCACCAACATGCTTCACTGTAGGGATGGTATTAGCCTGGTGATGAGCGGTGCCTGGTTTTCTCCAGACGTAACGCCTGGCATTCACTCCAAAGAGTTCAATTTTAGTCTCATCAGACCAGATAATTTTGTTTCTTATGGTCTGAGAGTCCTTCAGATGCCTTTTGGCAAATTCCAGGCGGGGAGTGTCTTCCGTCTGGCCACTCTACCATACAGGCCTGATTGGTGGATTGCTGCACAGATGGTTGTTCTTCTGTAAGGTTCTCTTCTCTCCACAGAAGAACGCTGGAGCTCAGACAGAGTGACCATCAGGTTATTAAAATCCTCTCTGACTAAGGCCCTTCTCCCCCGATCACTCAGCTTAGATGGCCGGCCAGCTCTAGGAAGAGTCCTGGTGGCTTCAAACATCTTCCACTTACAGATGACGGAGGCCACTGTGCTCATTGGAACATTTAGAGCAGCAGACATTTTTCTGTAACCTTCCCCAGCCTTGTGCAAAGACTGGGAATACTTATGTACATGTGATTTTTCAGGTTTTTAATTTTTTATAAATTTGCAACAATTTCAAAAAATAATTTTCACATCTTCATTATGGGGTATTGTGTGTAGAATTTTGAGTAAATAAATGAATTGAATGCATTTTGGAATAAAGCTGTAACATTACAATGTGGAAAAAGTGAAGCACTATGAATACTTTCCTGATGCACTGTAGACATCAAATATGGTAGACCTGTTGTAAAATATGTCAAATAAGTATGTCCATGAGCTAAAACAATTACAGAGTGTTAAAATTATATTTATTTTTTTAATGCAAAAATTTGCTTTACAATTCTGTCATCATTTTTTTACCCTTCACTTTTCACAAACCTGTTAGAGTTACTCTCTTCTGTTGAACACCAAAGAAGATATTTTGAAAAATGTTGGAAACAGGTAACCACTTTCACTCACTTTCCTTCAGCTTAGTCCCTGCTTCATCAGAAATTGTTGGTTTATGAAACTGTGATTTCTCTGACAATTGTTTTACACATCAAATGCCCTTTCAGCACTGAGAGTACAACCTCTAGTTTTGGGAAACACCCACATACTCTCTCATTCACACACACATTCATAGACTATAGGTCCTTTCACACATACAGACCTTTCCAGAAAATTATCGGCAATTTTCCGGAAAGGGATTATGTGTGAACAGGCCCTTTTTGAAAATACCGGTAAATTAGTTCCAGCAATTTTCCGGAAAGAGAAGTTGTAACATTACTTGTAATTTGCCGGATGCACTGACGTGAGACGTCTACTCCAGCCAATCAGAACACATTCACATCCGTGCTGTTTATGAAAATAAAAGCCTTTGAATATTTTTCCAGGCACATTTAGCTGCTAGATGTCAGTCAGATAATGTTTCTATGCTCTTTCTTAATGCCAACTGTGTAAAAAATCATCAGTAAAATGCTTATGATAAACCGCTGTTTGTTTACCTTCAAGCTCTGCTTCAGTTGCTTGACACGTGTGCACGTGAAGAAGTGCTCCGGTGAGCGCCAGCACACACACATATTATGTACAACTCGACATGCGAAAGTATTCCTTTGTATGTTTTCATCGAGGTTGTTCACAATACTTATCCTTCCACAGAATTTGTAATGCCGTCAAATGTGTAAACATTTAGCTGCGGTTCGTGTTTCTGCCTTTGGATGTCTCTGGAACAAATCTGCTGCATCAATGCTAAAGCTTTAAATTAAAGTGAAACCATCAACAAAAGCCAGACCCCTTCTATGTTTACAAATACAAGCGCAGCCATTTAGAGCTCATTTCTGGTTAATGATGTCAGAATTTACCAGTATTTTGGAATGGATGTGTGAATGGTCTTTTCTGGAAAAATTCCGGAACGTTCTTGCCTGTGTGAACAGCACTTTTTTGAATTTACTGGTAAAGTCTTTCCGGTAATTTTCTGGATATTTACTGGTATCGCTGTGTGAAAGGGGTTTATGGCTGATTTACCTATACCTCATGTCTTTGGTCTGTGGGGAAAACCAGAGCACATGGAGGAAACCCACACAAACATGGAGAGAACATGCAAACTCCACACAAAAAGGCTTCTTGGTCCAGTCAGAACTCGAACCAGCAGCCTTCCTACTGTGAGACAATCATGCTAACCACTTAGCCACCATCATACCAGTAACCACTACCATACATAGAATATCTATGCCATATCACAGCCATATCACCCTGCAGCCCAAGACTGGTCACTCATTGAAGCTAAACAGGGCTGAGCCTGGTCAGTACCTGGATGGGAGACCACATGGGAAAACTAGGTTGCTGTTGGAAGTGGTGTTAGAGAGGCCAGCAGGGGGCGCTCAACCTGTGGTCTGTGTGAGTCCTAATGCCCCAGTAAAAAGTGAAGGGGACACTACACTGTCAGTGGGCGCCGTCTTTTAAAACCACATGCTTGAATGACTGGCATCCGGTTGCACTGACACCCATCTTCAGCAAGTTCTTTGAGAAGCTCATTAAAAACCACATCTGCTCTGTACTGCCCGCTAACACTGACCCTCTGCAATTTGCATACAGAAACAACCGCTCCACTGATGATGCAATTGCTTTCACCTTGCACACTGCTCTGTCTCACCTGGAAAACCAAAACACATATGTGAGAATGCTGTTTGTGGACTACAGCTCAGCATTCAACACCATAGTGCCTGCCAAGCTGGTGGTGAAGCCCCAGGCTCTGGGCCTACACAGCTCTCTGTGCAACTGGATCCTGGACTTCCTGTCAAGCAGACGCCAGGTGGTCAGAATGAAGAACATCACCTCATCCACACTGATCCTCAACACTGGTGCTCCACAGGGCTGTGTTCTCAGCCCACTCCTGTACTCCCCGTACACACATGACTGTACATTCAAACACAGCTCCAACGTCATTGTTAAATTTGCTGATGACACAACGGTGGTGGGCCTAATCACAGATAATGATGAGACGACCTACAGAGAGGAGGTGTACACTCTGACGCAGTGGTGTCAGGAAAACCACCTCTCACTCAACATCAGCAAAACTAAGGAGCTGGTGGTGGATTTCAGGAGAGAGAAGAAAGAACACGCTCCCATTACCATCAACGGGACACCAGTGGAGAGAGTCAGCACTTTCAAGTTTCTTGGAGTACACATCGCTGAAGATCTGACATGGACTGCTCACACAGATGCAGTGCTGAGGAAGGCACAACAACGCCTTTTCTTCCTCACGTGTCTCAGGAGGTTTGGAATGAGCCCCCACATCCTCCGCTCGTTCTACACCTGCACTGTGGAGAGCATCCTGACTGGCTGCATCACCACCTGGTACGGAAACAGCACCAGCAGCAATCACAAAGGTCTACATAGGATTGTGCGAACTGCTGGACTCGTAGTAGGAGGTGAGCTTCCCTCCCTCCAGGACATCTACACCAGGAGGTGCATGAGGAAAGCCAAGAGAATCATCAGCAACTCCAGCCACCCAAGCCATAGACTTTTCTTTCTGCTACCCTCAGGCAGACGGTTCCGCAGCATCCGGTCACACACCAGCCGACTGAAGGAAAGTTTCTTCCCTGATGAACACTTAACACACCCCACACAAACTCTTCCATACCCCGCACTGCACACCATCAAGATGTAGCATGCACTGCACTTTAACCAATCCATACTTAAACAATACTGCCTACAACTATGTGTACACCTATCCATCGTACGTATCGCTGTCAACATTGCCAATTTTACATTGTCTTGTTTTTTTGCGAGTATGTTGTTGTATTTTGCACTGTCTGTATTTTGCACTGTCTGTATTTTGCAGTGTCTGTATTTTGCACTGTCTGTATTTTGCACTGTCTGTATTTTGCACTGCCTGTATTTTGCACTGTCTGGAGCCAGCACCTAAGCTTTTCACTCATCATAGTACACGTGCTGCTGATGATGTGACAATAAAAGTGATTTGATTTGATATGAATTGATTTAGAAGGAAAAACAAATACTATGGAAGCCAATGGTTACTGCTTTCCAACATTTTTTTTCAAAATATCTTCTCTTATGTTCAACAGAAGAAAGTAACTCAAACAGGAATTTGAAAAGTGAAGGTCGAGTAAATGACAAGATGTGTAGAATCAATCGTAAAGCAACTTAAAGGTCCCGTGAAGTACTTTGAAATATGCATTTTTATTTAATGTATTATTTAATTATTTAAACACGAAGAGAGGGTGGGACATTGTAGCTTCTCCCCCTTAAAAAAAACAGCCAATAGTGTTTTGTTTTATCACAGCTCTGCCAGTGAGAGTGGTTGAGCTCAAGTCCATCAAATGAAAAGCAAATGAGAAGCGTCTTCAAGGGGGCGGGGCATGTCAGATACTAGAGAGCATTTGATTGGTTATGATTTAATGAGAAACTGAAGTATGAGGTGACATGAATCAATTCAGGCAGAAGTGACTACAAACTACAAGCCTTACATGTTTATATCAGTTTTATATCTCCTAAATGCGATTTTTGTCACTGTTTGGAGCACAGTAGCTTATAGATATCTTAAAGGGTCACGAAACACCAAAACACATTTTTTCAGCTGTTGACAGTCATATATGTGTCCCACGCTGCTATAAACACTATTAGGACACATATATTGCACTAAAAAGTGAAAATTGGTTGTTTTTGTGTTATTTTGAGCGAATTCGTTCTTCCGGTTTGAAACGAATTTTTGAAGCTACGTCACAGCCATGAGATACATAGGTGTAAATCCAGAGTGGAGAATGGCTATCTGTCTTTTCGAGGACATAGTGACGTCTCTGAGTGTGCGGCATTAATTCATGACAAAGACGTGCTTCAAACCAATCAGCACGCTCTATTGTGTATGACGCGAAACTTCATTAATATGCATGATAGCTCCGGAGACTGTTTACCTGTTTACACTGTTCAGACGGCAGAGAGACGCCACGTTGTGTTGCCAAAACAAGTGAAAGTACAAGAATTTCAAGACAAGAGTCGTAGGTGTTGCAACGAAGGTTTTGTTTTCATTTTCCCTCTATGAGAGAGCTGCTGGACTCACGTGTGGATTACAGTGCACGCGACACGCAACAGAAACGCGTTTGTAAGGAACATTTTTACCCGAGAGCTTTTTCTCATCTGGAAATGGTGAAATCCGGATTTGCCGCTCGTCTCCTTTTAATAAAAAGACACAGCTCCAGTTTGATTGTCTGTCTACAGATTTGGTAAGTGTGTTTGGAGTGCAGTGCCCTTTGTTTAAATGCTGCTCTCCGAGTGTAAACATGTTAACACAAACTATTCCCGTCGTGCAGGATTTTTGCTGCATTTTGTGACAGAATAGTCTATACACACACGGCTTTCTGACGCTACCTACCTACTGAGTACATAAGTTACAGAGAAATGCGGAGGATTTTTTTTCTCTCATTCGCCATGTGGTATCAAATCAGCCTCACTGTGTTTGTTTTGCCTGTGAAACTTAGCGCATGCCCAAATGGAAACTCCCTTCTATGCAAATTTTACCCTCTTTCCCTCCCCCGACACTCCCACACTCCCAGAGCTGGACACGCCCAACTTTCCTGACTTTTTTCAAAACAGAGGTGTGAAAACACCTTGCTGAGACAGGGGGTTTCGTGGCCCTTTAAAAACGAACAATATACTAAAGTCTAACATTTTTTTTATTTTAATTTCATGGCCCCTTTAAGACAACCCTATCCCTAACCAGTTTATAACATTTTTCTAAATTTCTTCTTTTGACAAGTTTGGAACTAGTTAAGGGTGAATTTTGGGGGCGAACTCTCCCTTTAAACACAACACATTAAACAGTCATATAATTTCATATTAAAAACATTTCCACTTCAATTTCATATCCAGCCTTGGTGAAGCTTATTCTGGAACAGTGTTTTGAATGTCCATTGTCTATGTATTATATATATAAAAAAAAGACAACCAAGTCCTCCAGAGAATCCAACATCTGTCAAAGTCATCAGAGGTGAAGTGTGACAGTGGACACGGGTTTGACACAGACAAGCCTCTCTAGGCCATTGCTGGATAATAGGGAGAGTCTAATAACTTTGTTTTGCTTGTTAGCCTGATTGTTTTCTTACAAACCTAATTAACTAGCGAACGCCTTAGGGACCCTCCGGACTGCCCGGCTCCCCTTCTTTCCCCTGCACCTTTCCGCTGGAGCTCTTGTTCCTGTCATTTTGAAATTGATGGGAGGCTGTGAACTGTCTCCTGCAGTCCCAAGGTGCCTTTGCTCAGCACATAGACAGTGCCCGAATTCCTCTTTCCTTCCAGTTGATTGCGATAAATCAATCGGAAGGTCAAATGTAATAGTGGAGGCAAAGTTTTTTCCACCGGCTGCAGTGGAGGAGGTTTGTGAACGGGAAGCTTTATCCTGACCTCGAGGACTGATCTTATATCCATGGCAAGACCTTCATTAATTGAACTTGTGAAGTCAGGAAGACAGATCGAAGAGATGTGTATGTATGTGTGTGTTAATATATGAACTTCAATGGTTTTCTGTAATAATATGGGGTGTTTTGGCTACATTAACACTGGAAATAAATGTGTTTCATAAGTATACAGTACATGATTTGTCAAGTCTGGTAAATTATTATTTATTTATTTATAAGTGGTCACCAAAGATGCGTTAATAATACAATAAAAAAAAATCAATATTGTAAAATACTGTTACAAATATTTAGTGCAGGGTGCCCAAATTTTTTTCGCACAAAGGGCCAAAAACCAAATATCATTAATAGCCATGGGCCAAAGATAAATATACCAAACTATTTTACATTAAAGTTGCCATGGGTAATTTTCAAATTACTGTCATAATATTTACAAAAATAAACAGAAAACATTACCTTGAATCACATTAGTTAATGCAGTTTAACTTTTTAAATTACAAATTATTGAAATACAATCATAAACAATCACATTTATTATACAATGAAGTTCAATGCTGAATACACAAGCAGAATCGTCCTCTTGAATCCGTCAAGCGACAGTATGTACATTTAAAAATTAAATCTTATAAAATGACACCATTTAAATTGAAACAATTAATCTCAGTTAGCTCAGTTGTAGCTTAACAACACAATACAAAACAATACAAAATGTATACCCTAATAGCCTAGTGGTTACTGTGTTGACACATAGCACCGAGGTGCTTTCGGCGACCCGAGTTCGATTCCCGGCTCGAGGTCCTTTGCCTACCCTTCCCCTATACTCTGCTCCCCATACTTTCCTGTATGTAAATCTCCACTGTCCTATCACAATAAAGGTGAAAAATTCATTATAACAAACAAACAAACAAAATATTCCTCATCATTCTCCCTCTTAGATGGGATGGCGGACCAAATCAAAGGTTACCATGGGCTAACTTTGGGCCGTAGGCCCTAGTTTGGGCATCTCTGCTTTAGTGTAATGTGATCTTTTAGAAATTATTCTGATATGT
The DNA here is from genome assembly GCA_903798195.1 of Danio kyathit. Classification (NCBI taxonomy): domain Eukaryota; kingdom Metazoa; phylum Chordata; class Actinopteri; order Cypriniformes; family Danionidae; genus Danio; species Danio kyathit. The sequence goes on from LR812535.1 coordinate 41,935,501, forward strand.
TGATTTGGCATTCTTTTTCCTCATGTAATTACATAAATTAATACTAAACAATATTAACCGCATACTAGAAGTATGTTTGTTTTGTGATTTGTTTTATTCATTCATTCATTTTCTTTTTGGCTTAGTCCCTTTATCAATCTGGGGTCGCCACAGCGGAATGAACCGCCAACTTATCCAGCATATGTTTTACAAAGCGGATGCCCTTCCAGCTGCAACCCATCACTGGGAAACATCCATACACACTCATTCACACACATACACTACGGACAATTTAGCCTACCCAATTCACCTATACCACATGTTTTTGGACTTGTGGGGGAAACCAAAGCACCCGGAGGAAACCCACACGAACACCGGGAGAACATGCAAACTACACACAGAAATGCCAACTGACCCAGCTGAGGCTCGAACCAGCGACCTTCTTGCTGTGAGGCAAACGTGCTTCTCCTGGGATTTGCCCAGGCTAGATCGCTCGGGATCGTGACATTTATACTATTATAAAAAATAAAATAATAAAGCATACTTCTTACATGTATTTGAATGTATTAAAGATATGATTTGATAAAATATTTTTTACTGATTAAAGGACCACAGTATGGTAAAAAATCATGTATGCTTCTTAATATATTGAATGAATGTGGTTTTTCCCTCTAAGGCTAGAAAGTTAAAAAAAAGAACAGAATTTATTTACAATTATTTAAAATATAAATTCATATATATTTAAATCAGTGCTTGATGTGTGCCACATTTGAAAACGTATTAGAAAAATATATCAGCATAAGATTTGAGGAAATACTAACTTTTGCTTTGAAAGTATAACATTAGATGGAAACCCATAAGTCTATTTACTAACGCACACAAAATTTGCCTCAACAACAACAATCCCTGCACCTTAGGAGAGATAATACCGGGATTTAATCGATGTCTAAAGAAAAGCTGGCTAAAATCAATAAATCCCATGCCTGTTTGTTTTCATGTGTAAGGGTGAATCACTGCCCTGCTACGCGAATTGGACTAATTGAAGTGTGCAATTTATAAGAAGGGTTTAAGAAGGATGTCCATGACAGTGTGATACATGAGGCCGTAATTGATCTGCATGGTAAGAGACTGATATAATGGGCTGAAAGAAACCTGGATCAAGGGAGATGGATCAGCACTCAGTGGGGAGTGTCTTTGATGGTGATCTGCCGCTGCGAATGTAATATTTATTCTCAAACAGAACTGATCTGGACCGCAAGTAACTCAAACTCAATTATCATATTATATTAATTGTTTTTGTATAGTTTCATATGAGAGATCTTTAATAAAGTAATGCAAAAAAAAAGTTTCAACTACCAATTTCTTAAATTTCTAGGCCACTGCTTAGTCCTTTTTGGAGTCATCGATAAGAGAAAAAGTGCAGTGTTTATGAATATTTCATGAATTATATTTTCTGAATCACAGTATATAAACAATATTTGAAAAATATATTTGAAAAATAACACTTGCAACTTTTAGAAATGTTAGCTGTAATCTTTCTTTGTAGTCATTGTAGTTTTATTTATTTATTTTAAAAAATTATATTTCGTATTATTTCATGGTCTGTTGAAATTCTTGATTCTGATTGACTGGAAGGTGTGCAGTATAATTGTTAATGCACAGGTAATTCCAATCAGTTTTGATCACAGTTCCAAATAAATGTGCTGCCATTAAACATTAGTAGTAATCATAGTAACAGTTGTAGAGTCTTCATTCATACATCTGTGTAATTTTGAGGACACTGACAAGTGCTTCAACACTGAGTTGGATTAACCAACATTCAAATATGCTTAAAATATTTGCAAAAAGGTAGCTAATACATGTTACTACGAGCTATAGTTGAAACCAGAAGTTTACATGCACTCTAATAAAAGGAACATAACCATTTTAAAAAAAATGTCTGATGGTAAATCATACTAAACGTTTAATATTTTAAGTCCGTTAGGATTACCTAAATTATTTACATTTGCTAAATGCCAGAATAATGAGATTTTTTAAAATAATTTCTAGAAAGTCAAATGTTTACATACATTTCCTTGGTATTTTTTTAGCTTTGCTTTTAAACTGTATAAGTTTGGTCAAATGTTTTGGGTATCCTTCCACAAGCTTCTCACAATAGTTTGCAGAAATTTTGGCCCATTCCTCCTGACAGAACTGGTGTAACTGAGTCAGATTTGTAGGCTGTCTTGTTCGCACAAGCTTTTTCAACTCTGCCCACAAATTTTCTATAGGATTGAGATCAGGGCTTTGTGATGGCCACTCCAAAACATTCACTCTGTTGTCCTTAAAGCAGATTTTAACTAATTTGGCAGTATGTTTAGGGTCATGGTCTGTTAGGAAGATCCATTTGTGGCCAAGTTTTAATTTCCGGGCTGATGTCTTGAGATGTTGCTTCAGTATTTCTACATAATGTTCTTTTTTCATGATGCCATCTATGCTGTGAAGTGGACCAGTCCCTCCTGCAGCAAAACACAACATGATGCTGCCGCCCCCATACTTCAAAGTTGGGACGGTGTTCCTAAGCTTGTAAGCTTTCTCCTTTGTCCTCCAAATGTAACACTGGTCATTATGGCCAAACAGTTCAATCTAAGTTCCATCAGACCACAGGACATGTCTCCAAAACAGAAAAAAGTGCATATTTACATTTTTAGCTCAATTCTACAGTAGTTGAGTGGTCCACACACTCGTAACATTTGTTGTAAGCAGATCTAATACAGTCACAAAAATCAGAATTCCCCACCAAGATCTGCAGTGTGAATTCAGCTAATGACGTCTGGTTGAAAATAAAGCTTCAGTTGTGTTTTACAGACCCCCTAGTTTTTTGCGATTACGTGATCGCTGAATCCAATGCAAAATCAACAAAAAGTTGCAAATTTTTGCGATCCTGCAAAATTCTTAATTAAACGCAAAATAATCGCAAAAAATTAAATAATCTCATAAAACATCAAATTTCAAACCATATAATCAAACTATATTTATTTCAGTTTGCATTTTATTGTTTTACATGACTCATAAATGTTGGATACGCAGCGCACGTGATGTATTTGAGTGTCTCGAAAAATGACGTCTCACCTGCGCCCTCACAATCATTACATTACATTACATGGAATGGGGGGCGGGGGGACTTTTCAGCTTGTGCAGTAAGCAGGTGCAGGTGAAGTGCGAGTGATTTACATGCAAAGTCATAGCAAAGAGGAGATATAGACATCCTGTGGCATGAATTGGGCATTTTGTGTGTTTGACGCGCTTCAGAATTCAAAAGAAAGTTGGAGCAAACAGAGCAATGGAACAACAGATGGAGATTGGTTTACGGATGACGGCTGCTAAACGTGACCGTATTGAAGGATATTATTTGTGCTTTAAACGTATGGCTAGTATTATGATGTGTGTCAAATCGATAAATGATTTCGTTTAACTCTTTCCTGCAGTTAACTAGAGAGAACGCTTCCCTGCCACTGTCGAGTTTTCAGGCAATTTGTGTTTTAGGTGCATTATGGTAGGGGAAGCCCTAACGCATGTCCTATGTGTGATTTGATGTCAGATGCTCCGGGGAGTGAAATCTGAGAGAAAGTAAGATGGTGGATAAAAATAAGAGTCATACAAATTTCACTTGGCTTAATCCCTACTGTTTTAGATCTTACCTTGACAAGAGACCAACATAAAGAAGCTTTATTTTTATGATTTGTGTCATTATCATTGTTTTAGATTGCACACCTGACATAGCCTAATATGGTACTACCTAATATGGTAAATAAGAAACGTCATGAAAACTGTTATATATTGTGTGTGTACGTGTGTGTGTGCACACACATGCATAACTGTGTTTGAGTGTTGCTGTGCCTATGTGTGTTTGTGTGGATGATTTACATGAAAAGTAATGTGTGAAATGCACAGTTTATTGTTTTTATTTCAATAAAATAACATAAAAAGAACTGCTGTACGGTGGCTCAGTGGTTAGCACTGTTTCCTCACAGCAAGAAGGTTGCTGGTTCGAGTCCCAGCTGGGTCAGTTGGCATTTCTGTGTGGAGTTTGCATGTTCTCCCCGTGTTGGCGTGGGTTTCCTCCAGGTGCTCCGGTTTCCCCCACAAGTCCCAAGACATGCCCTATAGGTGAATTGAATAAACTAAATTGTCCGTAGTGTGTGTGTGTGTGTGAGAGAATCAGAGTGTGTGGGTGTTTCCCCATACTGGGTTGCAGGTGGAAGGGCATCCGCTGCATAAAGCATATGCTGGAATAGTTGGCGGTTCATTCCGCTGTGGCGATCTCTGAAATAGAGACTAAGCCGAAGAAAAATGAATGAATGAATGAACAAAAAGAGCTACATTTTTTATTCTTATTCAACTAAAATGGGCAGTGGCCATGTTGTTATTGATGCAATGTACTGACAACTGACAGATTCTGGACAAAAAAAAAAAATGGGAGTAGGAGGGAATAGGAGTCATCATCACATGATCTCTGTTATAAACATGCTTTTTCTTTTAAGAAAAAGGAAAGAAAAGTAATTGTTCAATTTTGAGTGTGGTGAAAATGGCATGTTGCAAATTTAAACATGTTTACTTAAACATGATGTATGGAAACCACTTGGAAACTACTATGGAAAAAACATGTAAAATGTAAGTTGACTGGTTATTAGTTAATCCACAGTTACAAATGCTTCCAAAAATGCAGTAATTCAAGCATTTTTCAGTCTCCAGAGAGAAAGAGAGAGAGAGCAAAGTGAACCTCAAATTATGTAAGCATCAGTAAACCCAACTGGATCAAGAAGAACAATTGATGGCGAGTGCAAACCTGTCAACGACCTCATTTAGCCCATTTTTAAAGGAAGCGGAGCCCCCTCAGGACCACCGGGGTCTTAGTCTCCTGTTCCGGCTTAATTAATAAGTTTGGCAGTAACAGCCAGAACAACAATAGGTTTTAACCTGGCAGTATTGCGGAGCATGTCATGATTGGGAGGCCCGTGATGAAGGTCCTGGGCAGGAATTAAAAGATCTTTGCAAGGATTGTCTCCCTTCGCTAGGCAGGAGATTTGAGTCTGAATGAAATGATTGTATCAGATAGAAATCGATGGCAATCCATGGTTCCCCTAATCCAGCTGCAGTGCTCTGATGCAGGCAATCTCTCAGCCATCATTACACCGAACGGATCGATCGCACTCTCTGCGAGGCCCAAACCAGCCGTTCCTCTGTCTGAGACAAGGGGAGGTGAAAGGCCTACATAGCTTAAAGGGCTCTGGGTGCCTGACATGATACAGAATTGTTGGTTGAAGGTAATTAACAAAAACAAGCAGGAAAGAAGTAAAGAAAACTATAAGTACTATAGGTCACTAATGGGTAAACAAGGCCATTGGTGCCTAGCTAGTCCTAGTATCTAACTTAAATGCTATCACACTGTACAGTAAATAAGAGTTAGCATATACAGTTATAATAGGTACATTGACATGGCCAAATAATCACCCTGTTCATGTGCGCATAATACATTTGTACTGTTTACGCGTTACTGTTAAGCTCTATTGAGTTCGTTTAGAGTAGCTGTGTCTGACTATTCAATCTTTTATACACTGTAAAAATGTTGGGTTTTACACAGTTGATTTGTGTTGGGACAACATGAAATTAAGTTAACTTGTTCATTTTTACAAACTTCAGTTGATTGAACATAAAACAAATAAGTTGTCACTAAAAACCCTCAAGAATTATTGTTTCAGCTCATTTTAAATAAGTAGTTTAAACAAACAGCAAACATATTTTTTTAAATGTATACAATAGGCAAAAAAAAAAGAAGGTATGCGAAAGAAGTGGTAGGGCCTATGTCTATATTCAAAATATAGTACCTTGATGACCTGCTTACCATTGCCAAGATATAGTAGATATCCAAAAGACACTTTATTATGTACAGTAAGTTTTTCTACAGTCACCAGTGATCTAGCTACTGCAGATCTCTGGAGAACTACAACTCTGCACAAAATGGACTACAAATCACAGCATGCAGCGTACACACACACACCGGTTCCTAATCTCATCTGATTGCAAACACTCTCAGTCTGTGTAATAAGTCCTTGAGCAGCTTCAGCTATTTATAAACCACAATTGCTCACACATTGCTGAGTGTTATTTGTTTGTTTTGTTAGTCAAACGAACCTGTAACTTTTCAAAGTGTTTCGTTTTTTTGTCTACCCATGTTCTTTGATCCTCTTTGATCCTATTTTATGTAATCTATTCCTAGTCTTGTTCATTGTTTATCTTACCTTTCTCCGTTTTTGATCATTTGCCTGTTTATCGAAGACGACTTCTGGATTATCTGTATGAACCCGATTGCTCCTGTGTTGACCGTTGCCTGCCTGACCATTCTATTGATTAAATCTGCATTTGGATTCGCTCCTCTGTAAAAGCCTTCTTCAGTTACAGATACCCAGTAAGTTCTTTACTAAATAAATAAATAAATAAATAAATAAATAAATAAACCTCCTACTATGGAAGTCAATGGTTACAGGCTCTAACATTTTTTTAACAAGTGTTTTTTTCAGTTTTACATTTTTCAAAAATTACCAAACAACACGACAACGATAAAAAACATGGAATAAGCATAATAATACAAAGAAAATAATGGTGAAATTAAAAAAATATATATAAAAAAACGAAACAAAATGTTAATTATTATTAAAAAACAATTAGTGCATATAAACGGCTTCAATGAAATGATAAAGAGGCAGTCAATAGGGGCAGTGAACATATTAAGCACTACACTGCTGCTCAGAATCAGCATTACTGTATATTGGTTGCCATATATTGTAAAACTTATCAAGGTTACCAATTACTCCATACCGGACTCTTTCCATGTGCAATATTTGAGTAAGATCAGTTAACCATGTCTTAAATTGAGGAATAGAATCTGATTTCCACAGGTTTAGAATGACACTTTTAGCATTAATCCTTCTATAAATTACGGTGCTTTGTGTAGACACATTATAAACCAGCAGAGAATGAGAGTGGCTGTGACATTTTTCAAAATATCTTCTTTTGTGTTCAACAGAAATAGGAAACTTCTAAATGTTTGGAACCACTAGATGGTAAATTTTCAGTTTTGGGTGAACTATCCCTTTAAGGTCAAAAGTGGGTCAGAACTATAAACTTACTATTAGGTCCCGTTTACACTGCCAGTTAAATGTGACCCGATTCCAATTTTTTGAATCACAGATCGGATCAGTTCTATGACCGTGCAAACACACACAAAAAAAAAAAACGCATGCATTCGGATATTCAGAGATGGTTTCAGGCCTCCTTCATATGTGGAAATAAATCAGATATAAATCGGATAGATGACATTGCGACTATCATGTAAACAGGCAAAGCGGATTTATTGAGGCATTTCTTTTGTACGTCATTAAACTTGCAACAATGTGGTACTTCTCTGACGTTTAATGACGTAGAAGGAAGAGTGTGTATGTGCTCCTTCTAGAATTTTAGACCCATTGCTCCTTATTAAAGCCAGCCACAATTTACTCCCACCAGAACTGAGATCTATCTCGTACCCACAAATTCCTCTGAATGGTGGAGGACGCCATATATAAACAATAGATGCAAGCTGCGATGATGGCCCTTTTCCTCCTCCTCCGCCTCAAAATCAATTGAACCTAGCATATTTCGCAGAGCTAAAATCAAGACAATTTCTTCCATCGTGGCTTTTGTGGCGCAGATGCTAGAACCCGCCTTTACGCATGCGTGACGTTGTAAATTGAATGGCAAGTGTAAACACATGAATCGGATATGGGTCACAGTTAAAAGAACGTGTAAACGGACAGGCAAAAAAAAAATCAGATATAGGCAACAAATTGGAATTGGGCATCAAGACCTGACAGTGTAAACGTGGCCTTAGTAACCTTGCTACTACATTTAAGGCTAGGGTTAGAGTTAGTAGAACAAGTCGACGTACCTGCAACGTTACCTTTATTCAGCCAATGTATGACCACTGACCTTCAAAATAAAATACTACCAAATTATTTTTGACACTGAGAGCAATTTTCTAAGGGTTGTTTATTAAAAGCAGCATAAAAGCGAACATCCTTTGATTAATCTTAAAGAACAAAGCAATGCGTTCTCAAAACAACAATGTTTGTGAAACAAATCTCTAAGCAGTGAACGAGTCCACAAGCAACTCTAATTGTAATCATCGGCAATCTCAGACATTGTTAAGTTTCTTCCCCAGTGCACACATCAACTTAGCTCTTAAAGCCCCATTCTAATTTCCCACCTCCGTCAAAGTCTGCTGTGCTCCCAGAGCTTGCTCTTCCTCCGAGGGCTTTGTCTGGATCTATGTAAAACAAGTAATTAATTCCCAACATCAATATTCTACTCATGAGCGGTGATCAGAGCCGGGACGTGCACAGGAGAACCGCGCAGTTAAGCCATTGAGCCTCGGTTGAGAAGCGTTTTCTTTATGGGTCTTCCATAACTAACCTCTGCTCTAGTGTTTATTTCAGCCCCCTGTTCCAAAGCCTGCCGGCATCGAGGAACTTTCTCACAGCAATTAAGCGAGTGCCGCTGAGCTCGTTAATTACGCTGGCATAGTGCTGTTGTCACAAATCTAGATTTGCCCCTGGTCATTAAAAATTGCACTAAAGGATATTTTGAGATGAATTATTCAAAGTGATGGCTCCCTCTCCATTATTCATGTGCTGAGAGGACGATTTGCATTGCCATGCTGTAAATGTTATTAATCTTGCCAATTACAAAACTTGTTGCAACTTACTTGCATATGCTACGCCCAGTGTACATGTCGCGAGTTGGCATTAGTGTTCAAATGTTTGGATACCAATGAAAATTAAACAGCAATTGTGGAAACAAATGGATTCCTCCTCCGACTTAGTACAAATGTAATCGCATATGCTGTAGGACAGGAACACATTCAACATAGGTTCATTCTGAAAACGTACCCCTGTATACATTTCTGGAGATCGCGAATTATATAGCCAGAGAAACATAGGGTTGCATTTCATCTTTAAAATGAATGCTACGGGGCGGTATGATGCTGTTCCTTTTCTCGCTAACCAGCTGACTGCTTACCTCTGTATGGACGGCTTTTCTGCTGTTACCAGTTTGTCCGATAGCTCGACATGCATGTCGGCAAACTTGAGACGCAGAGCAGAGTGGATCGCAACAACTGGGTTTGAGTCCTAAAAAGAATGTTTCCAGAAAGCGGGTAAGACAAAAACAAAAGCTAAAAAATAAAATAAGCAAGTAAATAACAGGTGAGAACATGGTAAAATCTGAAAACGTGGTAAAAATGAGACGAGGGCTTTTCTTTTTCTGGATTGCTTTTGAATACAATGCGAATGGGTTTAGGGAAGTGGGTGGGCGAGTCAATCTGTGCTTTTTAAAACACTATTGGTTGGGTTTAGGGAAAGGGGTGGGTGGGTGTTATCGGTTGATTGGTTGGTCAGTCAGTTAGTCAGTCGACAGCGGCCTCTGGTAGATTTATGTGAGAACAGCAGGCGCAAATGGACCTCGCAAGAGAAATTTGAGATCTGAAAAAGCACACACAGCTGCCTCTGGTGGATTCGCGTAAGCAAATACTGCATACTGAAATGTATATAGGGCTGAACAGATTTGTGCCTCTGGCTCAAGAATGCCATCATGACTAGGCATTGGCTGTAAAGCTGCTCTACCAAAAGAAAAAGAAAAACTTTCAACCAGTTGTGGGCTGTAGCGTTGCTACAAGTTGTGACTCTACTAGCTTAACTACTTTTCTCAGTTGTGTGGTGGTGGCGTCGCAACTTTGTAAATCAAATAGCTTTTCGGTAGCAAAGCTATTTTTTAGTGAAGTAGCGCAGTAGTGTCCACACAAGCTACATTTACCGATCGCAGATCAATAAGTGATGGCATCGACATTCACATAGCTGTGAGGCCGGTGTCTAGCCATTGAAAGTAAATCCATATGATGCGAGAATGATGATTTCTTCTTCCTGTTTTACAGTGGTCGACAACAAACTTTTTGGTGCATTACTGCCACCTATATATATATACTGCCACTATATACTGTATATATATATATATATATATATATATATATATATATATATATATATATATATATATATATATATATATATATATATATATATATACAGTTGAAGTCAAAATTATTAGCCCCCCTTTGAATTTTTTTTTCTTTTTTAAATATATCCCAAATGATGTTTAACAGAGCAAGAACATGTTTACAGTATGTCTGATAATATTTTTTCTTCTGGAAAAAGTCTTATTTGTTTTATTTCGACGACAATAAAAGTAGTTTTTAATTTTTTTAAAAAACATTTTCGGGACAAAATTATTAGCCCCTTTAAGCTAATTTTTTTCATTATACAATAGCTTGCCTAATTACCCTAACCTGTCTAGTTAACCTAATTAACCTAGTTAAGCCTTTAAATGTCACTTGAGGCTGTATGGAAGTGTCTTAAAAGTATCTAGTCAAATAATATTTACTGTCATCATGGCAAAGACAAAATAAATCAGTTATTAGAAATGAGTTATTAAAACTATTATGTTTAGAAATGTGCTGAAAAAATCTTCTCTCTGCTAAACAGAAATTGAGGAAAAAAACAAACAGGGGGGCTAATAATTCTGACTTCAATATATATATATATATATATATATATATATATATATATATATATATATATATATATATATATATATATATATATATATACTGTATAGTTTACTGTAGTAAAAGCTAAAGTATACTATGGTAACAACTATTAGTTCATGATAGTTACTGATGATACTACATTATGCAGTGTAATTCATTAATGAAGAGTTGTAAATATACAATTCAATACAATATATTGCTTAATCCTAAATATTTCCCTTTAATATAAATTACAATACCATAGTATTTTAAATGTGTAACATTAGAATTTTATTAGATTTTTTTGTTTTTGCTGTTATATACTATAATTTGTTTCAGTGTCGTACAGCAATTGAACTGAACAATTATGCCTCACATGTATTATTGACATTTTTATTGATCACTAAGATATGATTGACTTGGATTTAAGTTGCTTCAATTTAAAAATGAAAATTGCAAAAATAGCTTAGATGTAGCTTTTAGCTTAGCTTGCTACATTTCACAGAGAGTAGATTTAGTGTAGTTAAGCTACATTTTAAGTAGAGCTAATAGCTTTACTACATTTTTCAAGTAGCTTCCCCATTACTGCTTTCAACATATGCTATTTAATAATTCTGACTGAGAGTTACTAATGAGTCTCACTGAAGAGCATTCACATGCTAACAGGAACATATAACATGTCTGGATTTGTCAATTAGTACATATCCTTTAGCTATTCTAGGCTTTCAAGTAAAAAACAACAACAACAAAATACCATTAAAACAGTGAAATATTGGTCTTAATGAGGGGTCACTCCTGAACGTACATCAGAATGCTGAACAAAGGCCTTGATGTAAAGATTTCTAATCCATATAGTCTGATGTAATGTACCTCGACCCTGAGCAAGCTAAATTACATCAGGAACCCACCCTCATTAATTACTTTGGCTGT